>CM060959.1:8866804-9076730 GCA_030765055.1 Mantis religiosa | reverse complement strand
AAGATAATATAAAGTGTACTTCTAAGAATGCGACATGAAGATTTAAAAAAGCTCCTTCCCCAGAGCATTTTTCGAATTTTTCAATTTTCTCAAGAATGCCTCTACGTGCTTTGGTAGTGGAGGTCACATTGGTATTTATGCTTCAGTTGCTGCCTTTCTAAAGAATAGCTTAGTCGTTCGTCAGTTGTCCTGCCCGAACTTTGGCAATTGTTTTCCAGGCTACAGTAGTTTTTGTTGTAATTATAAAACAAGGAAATTTCTTTTCTTTCAGCTGTTTCCTAAGTAAACCGAACTTGCGATATATACAGTGTTAGCTTGCATTTAGATAATGTAACTGAGAAATTGGATGAATATTTGGAAAATCTTGTATTATTAGTAGGGACGGGTTCTCGATACTTGCGATACTTGCATGCATGGACTAAAACTTATAAAGTGGACTGTTTTGTTTTTAAATGTCTAGTGTAGAGTTTAAAAATAAAAACACTGATGGTTTTAAGTTTTGTCTTATTAAATATGTACACCTATTTAATTGCATTGACATTACACAGTTCTACCAACATTCTATTTTGTATTGAAACTAAAAGTATCCAGTATCGAAGTATCGTGGAAAATATTTCATTTGTTTACTAATATCGAGAACATTTTTTCACTTGTACGGACTTCGAAACACATTACTCTACAATTTTAAATATTTTTTCTTCAAAATTTCCTCAACATTTCTTATTAGTCCATCAATTGATTTATTGTTTTACTTACCGGTCTCTGAGGTTGACGCCGCCGACGCCGGGGTCCATCTGCAGGACCTTGGCGATGAACTCGGCGCCCTTGTACACGTTGATGATCCAGAAGTGCGCGGCGTACGTGACGGCGTTGGACGGGTCGTCGGGGTACACCGAGATGACGATGCCGTGGAAGACGACCTGGGCCCGCCGTGAACGTTCCTCCACGCTGACCTGCTTCCAGCCGTCGAGGAGCTGGATGCAGCCCCAGGAGGCGCCGGCGAGCAGGAGCACCAGGGCCGCCGTCGACTTCATCGCGAGCGACACCCCGAACACTGTCCTCCAAATGCAAACAACACGAGAGACCACAAAAAAACGACAGCAAAAGCGAATTTGCCTCCAGAACCACTTCCAGCGGACTACGGCGTTTCCCGCTAGACTGCGCTCGTGAGCAGCTTGCCCGGCAGTGGGCTAGCGCCGGGGGGAGGGGGTGGGAGGCGCGGAACGGACCCGGCGACGCATGCGTCGTGCACCGTCTACCCTTCTTTGTCTTGCCAAATTTTCGAAATACTACTACCACAAAATTATCATCGAACACGTTCATTTCCAGTTTGAATAAACATTGAACCATTCAAATCAATAACAAAGATTTAATATCTGACAACAATTGTGATCTTTGACCAAATCTACAATCACAATGTAAAGAACTTTTGAGGAGATTGCTAGAAAATTCAAAATTTACTTTTATCACAAAAATGCATTAATTTGTTTTATATCTTATCCAAAAGTCGTTGTAATCATAATCAAGCAGAAAGGCTCGAGTGCTTTCGTCTACGGTTTGCGTTCTGAAGCCGCACGTTCTTTTTTTTTTTTTTTTAATTTATGTCCTCCAACGTTAAGTCATATCGGACGATGAGTGAAATGATGTTCAAATGAGACCGGGGTCCATAGAGATTAGAGCTACCCGACATTTGTCTTTCAGTATACGGAAAACCTCCGAAAAAACCTTATCCAGGTAACTCACCTAACTCAGTACATCTTGAACGTGAGGGAGACACACTGCCATCTACGCTACCGAGGTGCGCAGGACAAGGTTCGATTCCCGTGGCCGATCTACCTGATCCACGATTTCTCGAGGATTTTCGGGGTCGCCAAGTAAATGCTCGTTAGCAAATTACATCCCATGAATTTCCTGTCCCTCTGGTGTCCCGTAGGTAAAGGCATCCGTCCCCTTCAGCTGTCGTGGTGCCGGCGCTGCGGACCCTTAGCACTTCTGGTACATCTGACGTTACTAGAGGAACCTCGGGCTGAACATTCGAGCCCCTCCCTGAACGGGAGTTGTTCGGATTGGGTTGGACTCGAGGGGGCAGTGTGTTCCCGACACACTTAGTGTTTAACGCCCGCTTTTACTACATACGGCACCTCAGGCGGTGACACTGATGATGCATGAGATGAAGATGGAGCACCGGTGGGATGAGATGGCGGGGGAAACCAGAAGTCCCGGAGAAAACCTGCCCCAACGCCGTGTTGTCCACGACAAATCTCACTTTGCGGTCGCCTGGGATCGAACTCGGGCCGCCTTGGTGAGATCCAAGCGGTCTAACCACTGAGCCATGGCGTGGCCTACTCATGGGGAATAGGCTACCTGCGGCCAGGCTACGGCCGCCCGGAGGGGCTAGAGGATTGCCTAAAAAGTCCCGGGTACTAGCCTGCAGAGCTAGTAGAAGGTGTGCTAGATCACCGGCGACCCTACCAAGGTTTTCGGTAGTCTTCCCTGCAGGGTTGACGCGCGTAAGTGGCGTATGCACTTGACGTTGTGCTCAGCGGGGGGAAGCTTTTTAAGAAATCAGTTATTGCCCTATGGAAAGAGCGCCGGAGTTATCCATCGCTCCCGGGTAGAAGGAGGCCCAGATCCTTGGTCCTACGGGTCCAGGAGTAATCGGAGTAGATCGTCCTCTGCACATAACTAACTAGTATATAACAGAAGACTTCCAAGAAGCACCTTCTTTTTTTCATTAAAAGAAAACAATTGAAAATACCACAGTTTATCTTCACATTCGGGCTATCTCAGTTATTTACAGGCAGAATCGTGTTGGGAATAAATAATTGCAAATTAACTAACCTCAATTTAATCAATATATACAATACTACTAAAAAAACACTAAACTAAAAAGAAACATTACATTTAACACTGTTATTACTGACATCGATGTCAGAGTCGCTGTTCCTTTGTTATTTGTACAAGCCCTCAAAACGTTATTCTTATGTTGACAGTGTTCAAATTGTTATGATTATCGGACCCATCCTAAATATTCTTACCTCAGACATCCTGGGGGCTTTACAACGAGCGATTGGACTGGGCTACGCAGGTCCAAACTTCATTTATTTTATATACTTAAAATACGAAGCTAGCTATAGTGAAGCGACAAATATTATACAAATTTAATAATTTGTAACATAAATCTTCATTTATCTTAAAAGAAAATGATGAAAATGTTCTTATTAATTGTCAACGTCACGATCACTAGAGGTCACTCTGTTTTTGCCAGTACTACCAAAATCTGTAAATGAAATAAACTAAAAAACAGAATCGACAGCCGCTATTTCAAAATTCACTATGCGATGTTTATTTTTTAAATAAATAGTTTTTCCTAAACCATTAAATGTATCGGATCATTTAATTGTTTTAATAATTTAACTTCAGGATTTATTTCATGGTTAAATGACCAAAAATGATACACTATGGCAGAATTATCAGTCTGTTTATACTTAATGTTACAAAAATGTTCTTTTGTTCTGGTTTTTAAATTACGTTTGATGTTTCGAATATAAACTTTATCACACTCTAAACAATTAAATTGACAATACCAGATTTTTATTAGGAATTTTATATTTTTTAGAAAAAATGTAGTAAATTTGTAATACTACATTTATTTTGAGGAACTAAAGTTATACCAAACTCTTTAAAAAAATTCAAAATGTTTATTAACCGAAGGATGGTCAGTAAATTTTTTATAATTATAATCGTCTTTTATTTTTAAGAGTAGAAATATCGTTAACAGCTTTTTATATTTAAATTTCTCAGTTATTTTATTTATAAAGTCTTTATTAAAACCATTAATGAAATAAGTATTAATAATATGTTTATATTCTTTATTACATTCCTCTTTATTCAGGGCTATATTAATCTACAAATCAAACTATTAAAACAGCAAATTTATGTGAAAAAGGGTTAAAAAATTTATTTTTTATGTAGTTATCGATATGAGTAGACTTCTTATAATTAACAAAGTTTAATTTATTATTATTTTTTGAAGAAATCCATTAATTTCTGTACCTAATGTGAATTTTATAGAGCCACGACAGTACAGAGAGCAGGGTCCCTAAACTTAACACGTTGGAAACTCCCCGACCCACCAGACCGAGTCCTAGCGGAGGAGCAAGTGTTTACCCGGAATTTATCATCCTGTCATGCACCGCCGACACTCCCGCCGACATTTCCGCCCTGAAAGAGACCACCAGATGAGAGATGATATGAGATGATAATGGAGATTAAATTGAGGGACAAGAAAATGGGTGGATGTGATTAACCTACCCAGCATTCACTTGCTGACCCGGGAAAATCCCCGAAAAAAGCCCATGGGTTAGCTAGGCCGGAGACTGGAATCGAACCTGGGGTTCCCAAATGCGGGCCACAGACCAGACCGCCTGAGCTATTTCTCTCGGATTTAGAACGAGGGGGTTAAAATTATAATGCTAAAATATTTTAATAGGATTTGTAACAAATTGCTTTTCACTTGAAGCATTTTATGTATGAGGTTATTTCGTATAATTGGCTTGAATTTTCCATTACTTATACAGTGTGATCCATATAAACCTGAACAAGCCATAGCTTTCGAACCAATAATAGGACACACGTACAACTTTGGGAGAATATAATACACAATTGGGAGATTACATTACAATATTTACATCTCAGAGAAAATGTTGGAAGTGCGCTCCATGATACGACTGTAGACACTGAAGTTTAATTGAGTATCTTCAATACATTTGTGGAGCAGCTGGATGATATCGAATTGAGAGAAGGTTATTTCCAGTAAGATGGAGCAACGTGCCATACATATAATGACACCATGGAACTTTTAACCAGTTTCTTTGATACGACTGTAGACACTGAAGTTTAATTGAGTATCTTCAATACATTTGTGGAGCAGCTGGATGATATCGAATTGAGAGAACGTTATTTCCAGTAAGATGGAGTAACGTGCCATACATCTAATGACACCATGGAACTTGTAACCAGTTTCTTTGATACGACTGTAGACACTGAAGTTTATATGAGTATCTTCAAGACATTTGTGGAGCAGCTGGATGATATCGAATTGAGAGAAGGTTACTTCCAGCAAGATGGAGCAACGTGCCATACATCTAATGACACCATGGGACTTGTAACCAGTTTCTTTGATACGACTGTAGACACTGAAGCTTATATGGGTATCTTCAAGACATTTGTGGAGCAGCTGGATGATATCGAATTGAGAGAAGGTTACTTCTAGCAAGATGGAGCAACGTGCCATACATCTAATGACACCATGGAACTTGTAACCAGTTTCTTTGATACGACTGTAGACACTAAAGCTTATATGGGTATCTTCAAGACATTTGTAGAGCAGCTGGATGATATCGAATTGAGAGAAGGTTATTTCCAGCAACGTGCCATACATCTAATGATACCATAGAACTTGTAACCAGTTTTTTTGATAACACTGGGCAACAATGAAAATGTTTCGGGCTTAAAAATAGTGAATTTACATCTGTTGAATTTAAAAATCACCATAAAAATGATGGATTAGCTCTTGTTTTGAAGATAAAGTGACATTTCATTTTTGAGAGTGAAGATTTTAAATTTGGGGGAATTTTTGTTTTGGGCGTTGGCATACCTGTTATATAACAAACACAATCAGAGAGAAATTTTGGATATTAAGTGATGCAAAACTTAAGGAAGGCATTTTTGTCGGACCACAAATAAGAGAACTTGTAAAGGATCCTGCATTTGACCAAATTTTGGAGGAAAAGAAAAGGAAGCTTGGGAAGCCTTCAAGGGTGTTGGATAGAGTCAACATGAAAAATTCAATGCCATGGCCAGGATTTGAACCACGGATCTCCAGGTTTCCATCCAGTCGCTCTTAACCTTTGAGCTACCATGGCCAACGTGCCGTCCTGATATTAAATTCTCCAGTTGACTCTTATATGTCCCCGGTAGACCGCTAGGGGCTCTCGCATCCGAGATACATCGTTTGTGGCGACTTACTATTGTAAACAGTTAAGTCCCAGGCTCCATCATTTAACTCTTATTATTTTAGTTAATTGATGGAAATTAATCATTTCTCCACACTAGCCGGGACGGAAACCAGGAGATCCGTGATTCAAATCCCGGCCATGGCATTGAATTTTTCATGTTGACTCTATCCATCAAATATCTTAGCCTATATAAGGCTAGTGTGGAGAAATGATTAATTTCCATCAATTAACTAAAACTTCAAGGGTGTTGTTCATGGATTTTTAGGAAACAAAAGAGATGACAACTACAAGCATTTGGTGACAGTGCTCCTGCAAAAATACCGTAACCTTGGATACAACATGTTCCTTAAGATCCATTTTCTCCACTGCCACCTAGACTTTTTCCCTCCTAGTTGTGGAGCTGTTAGTCATGAACATGGGGAGAGATTACATCAGGACATTTCTGTTATGGAACAAAGATATCAGGGTCGTTGGAATGAAGTAATGCTTGCGGATTACTGTTAGGGATTCTGCGGAACTCCATCACAAGAGGCAAGCTAAAAGACGACGAAGTCATGATTCTCTTCAGACACGACTATCTGCGAAGTATTTTTCCAGCAATTTAGAACTATTAGCATGTAATTACCAGTTTAAAAAATCAAATACACTTTCATTGTTGTTAGCATGTATGTAATTAAAATGTATCCTTTTCTCTCAATCCGTTAATATGTAATACTTCCACCTTGTGTATAACATAGAAACTAGAGCTAATAATTTTTTTCATTGTCATATTTGTTTTTCTCAACCCAAAATTAGTAGGAATTGCCTCATGAAGTTCTCGAAACGTTCAAAAATAATATTTTTGTTGCCCAGTGTTATCAAAGCAACTGGTTGCAAGTTCCATGATGTCATTAGATGTATGGCACGTTGCTCCATCTTGCTGGAAATAACCTTCTCTCAGTTCGATATCAGCTGCTCTACAAATGTCTTGAAGATACCCATATAAACTTCAGTGCCTACAGTCGTATTAAAGAAAATGGGACCAAAGATCTATAGATGCTGATGGAGGACACTTCCAACATTTTCTCTGAGATGTAAATAGTGTAATGTAATCTCCCAATTGTCTATTATATTCTCCCAAAGTTGTACGTGTGTTTTAATTTTGGTTCAAAGGTTATGGCCTATTGAACTGGTTCATGTTTATATTGTGACTTTTGTGAGTTCGTGAAAACAAAAGTCCAGGTTACAACCACCAAAAATTGCTATCTATTTCCGTAGAAACACTATTACGTCACATACACAATACAACTTGCAAGGTCAACGACCACAACACACACAGCGCACGCGTCCAATTACCGACTCACTCAGTTTGGCGGGCTGCCTTTTTTATAGATTACTCACATTCCGGAATGTTCTCCAAGAATCAAGACGGCTAGAACAAAGACGGACACTCGAGAAATACGTCTCTTTCCACCCACCGTTTCGGCGAGCTTTTATCGACACACTGCACAGCCTGTCTCTTTGAACTAGCCGCACGCGCCACCTCGATCAACAATGGGCTTGCGACAATATGGATCGCACTATACTTTTCTCAACAGAGAAGTCGTTCACCTTAATTTGTTTGTTGCTAGAATGGTTAGACTAGTGGTAAATTTAAATGACTTTCCTTTTATTTTTCTAAAAATTCAAAACTAAGCACTATGTGTTTATGTCTCTGTTTCACGCACCAACTTACTCTGCTTGCAATTTCTCCGACGTACACACAACATTTCCCTTTTACACTGCTCTGATACAACTGCGACATTCACTGGTCACTGTTCCTCTGTACTGCAAGCAGATAATCACCACGGAGCCGCAAAGTACTGCACTCACGACTTCGTGTGGACTGAACTGTGAACTCGACTGAACTGCTAAGTTTCGCACCGCTGGTCGGGGTAGTAGTATGCTCTATATTTCCTTCATCTTCTTATTTTGGGATCAATATTGTCATACAATTGCTGTAATTATACTTATTGCATTAAAGACCCCTACACTCACAATAGTGTAACTCCTTCTTCAAGTACTCTTTCTTCCAGCGGTACTAGTAGTTGTTTCAACAATGCCTTAGCATGGATATTCCTATATATTTTTATTTGTCTATTGTGTTTATTTTTGTTTTTATGACACTCGAGAGTCTTAATCAAATCTTTATGTGTATTAAGTACAACTGTCAAGCCTCGGATAGCGTCCAGTATTTCAACTAGTATACATATAAATATACATTTTATATAATCGGCATTCATTATACCCTCACGAGATCCAAGCTATTTCCTTTCGGATTTCCTTGAGAGCTAATTTTCCAGCCGAGAGTAAATCCAGGGGAATCATTTTTTTCACTGCTATTATTATTAGCAGCAGCGGATTTTGGGTATGGGCTGGGCCCCATGTGGGAAATTAGCGCAGGCCTCCAGTCCGTTCGTCAGTGAACCGCGAAATTAAGCCAGTTTCGGAAATAATTAAGTGTCCAGATTAGCAGAGATAGATATAGTTCATTTTGGTTCATGGACTTGATTGCTAGCAAATGCTGCTGTGATGAAGTACTTGCTAGGAGATCGTTATTCATTTTTTATCTCTTGAACATACAAATAGAACGTAATGTCAAAGACCGTCATCTAGACGACCAGTTTTAAAACATTTGACTATCACTTAATGTCTACTGTATACCCATATTCCCTTGGCGTCATTCATTTTTTATCTCTTGGACATACAAATAGAACGTAATGTCAAAGACCGTCATCTAGACAACCAGTTTTAAAACATTTGACTATCACTTAATGTCTACTGTATACCCATATTCCCTTGGCGTTATTCATTTTTTATCTCTTGGACGTACAAATAGAACGTAATGTCAAAGACCGTCACCTAGACAACCAGTTTTAAAACATTTGACTATCACTTAAAGTCTACTGTATTCCCATATTCCCTTGTCGTTATTCATTTTTTATCTCTTGGACATACAAATAGAACGTAAATGCCAAAGACCGTCACCTAGACAACCAGTTTTAAAACATTTGACTATCACTTAATGTCTATTGTATACCCATATTCCCTTGGCGTTATTCATTTTTTATCTCTTGGACATACAAATAGAACGTAATGTCAAAGACCGTCACCTAGACAACCAGTTTTAAAACATTTGGCTATCACTTAAAGTCTACTGTATTCCCATATTCCCTTGTCGTTATTCATTTTTTATCTCTTGGACATACAAATAGAACGTAATGTCAAAGACCGTCATCTAGACAACCAGTTTTAAAACATTTGACTATCACTTAATGTCTACTGTATACCCATATTCCCTTGTCGTTATTCATTTTTTATCTCTTGGACATACAAATAGAACGTAATGTCAAAGACCGTCACCTAGACAACCAGTTTTAAAACATTTGACTATCACTTAAAGTCTACTGTATTCCCATATTCCCTTGTCGTTATTCATTTTTTATCTCTTGGACATACAAATAGAACGTAATGTCAAAGACCGTCATCTAGACAACCAGTTTTAAAACATTTGACTATCACTTAAAGTCTACTGTATTCCCATATTCCCTTGTCGTTATTCATTTTTTATCTCTTGGACATACAAATAGAACGTAATGTCAAAGACCGTCATCTAGACAACCAGTTTTAAAACATTTGACTATCACTTAATGTCTACTGTATACCCATATTCCCTTGTCGTTATTCATTTTTTATCTCTTGGACATACAAATAGAACGTAATGTCAAAGACCGTCACCTAGACAACCAGTTTTAAAACATTTGACTATCACTTAGAGTCTACTGTATTCCCATATTCCCTTGTCGTTATTCATTTTTATCTCTTGGACATGCAAATAGAACGTAATGCCAAAAACCGTCACCTAGACAACCAGTTTTAAAACATTTGTATTCCCATATTCCTACAATAAAATTAACAATAAGATAATGTTTATCTTGAAGCAGAGTGTTGGTGAAAAGGTTTCTTGAAGTAGTTTAATGTATTTTCCTAAGTTAAACTTTCTTTTATCATCCCCGATGTTCTGTAGACGTCTGGAAGGTTGAGAGAAGTAAGTAAAGTGCTCTATAAACATCCATGACCAAATTGGCTAATGTCCATTGTCTTATCTGTTTGGACCACGTCGCACCTCAGGGACCCACTCAGGTTTATGGCTCTCCTGTTTTACTTTAACCTAATTCCTATCAGAGAACGTTCAGATTGAGTGCAGCCCTTTCTTTCACTTATTGACATCTTGTGAGCGGTAACCTAAAAACGTCCTGTGTTACCTTCATATGATTTTCACTGCCCTTCTTATTCATCTCTATTCTTCTCGTAAATCATCTTGAGCTGTTGATATTTGTGTCTACACCACCGATAGGGGGAGTGACGTGAGAGGATTCTAAGGACGGTCAGGTCTGAGAAAAGACGCCAGCAGTGGTGAAACGGGCACTGTTTTTTCCAGGAGAAGGAGAAAAACAAGAAAATTCCCGCCAAACAATATTTGCTGGGCTGCGGACACTTTGACAGCTGCTTAAATCCGAGTAACCAATTCCGCGAGCTCATTCACTGTATTTACGCATGTGTAATCTTGAATACCAAGCTTCGTAGGTTTCCGGAAGCAATCGTGACTTTTCGATAGTTACGAAGCACTGTCAGATTTTGTCTGTACTTTGTGAAGAAAAGTTTATTCTTTAGTTTTATGTGGCACTTTTAAATACAACTGTAAGTATATTTCAACATCATCAAAAGTATTTTACTTATTTTTTGGTATTTTTATTTTTTTAGTATTTAGTGATGACAAATAGGACATTTTTATAAAGTTTAGTTTAAACAAGAGTGTGTGAATTACATATTACGCCAACAGGCCACGCGGTATGGGCCAGGGAACGTCTGAGTGGACAGAGAAGTTTGTAGTGTGAACAGGAACTACGTGTGACTGTACAACAGAAAGAGTACTAAAGAGTAGCCTTAGTTCTTTGAGTCATTATTCTCTCTTATTTTAATGAAAACTATTATTGGAGCTTCCCTCGGTTTGAAAGTCACGCCTCACTACTGGACCTACGTGTGACTTTACAATAGAAAGAGTACTGAAGAGTACCCTTAGTTCTTTGAGTCATTATTCTCTCTTATTTAATGAAAATTATTATTTGGAGCTTCCCTCAGTTTGAAAGTCACACCTCGCTACTGGACCTACGTGAGACTGTACAATAGAAAGAGTACTAAAGAGTAGCCTTAGTTCTTTGTGTCATTATTCTCTCTTATTTTAATGAAAATTATTATTTGGAGCTTCCCTCGCTTTGAAAGTCTCGCCTTGCTACTCGACCTACGTGTGAATGTACAATAGAAAGAGTACTGAAGAGTAGCCTTAATTCTTTGAGTCATTATTCTCTCTTATTTTAATGAAAATTATTATTTGGAGCTTCCCTCGCTTTGAAAGTCTCGCCTCGCTACTCGACCTACGTGTGAATGTACAATAGAAAGAGTACTAAAGAGTAGCCTTAATTCTTTGAGTCATTATTCTCTCTTATTTTAATGAAAACTATTATTGGAGCTTCCCTCGCTTTGAAAGTCACACCTCACTACTGAACCTACGTGTGACTGTACAATAGAAAGAGTACTGAAGAGTAGCCTTAATTCTTTGAGTCATTATTCTCTCTTATTTTAATGAAAACTATTATTGGAGCTTCCCTCGCTTTGAAAGTCACACCTCACTACTGAACCTACGTGTGACTGTACAATAGAAAGAGTACTGAAGAGTAGCCTTAATTCTTTGAGTCATTATTCTCTCTTATTTTAATGAAAACTATTATTGGAGCTTCCCTCGCTTTGAAAGTCACACCTCACTACTGAACCTACGTGTGACTGTACAATAGAAAGAGTACTGAAGAGTAGCCTTAATTCTTTGAGTCATTATTCTCTCTTATTTTAATGAAAACTATTATTGGAGCTTCCCTCGCTTTGAAAGTCACACCTCACTACTGAACCTACGTGTGAATGTACAATAGAAGGAGTACTAAAGAGTAGCCTTAATTCTTTGAGTCATTATTCTCTCTTATTTTAATGAAAACTATTATTGGAGCTTCCCTCGCTTTGAAAGTCACGTCTCGCTACTGAACCTACGTATGGCTTTACAATAGAAAGAGTACTGAAGAGTACCCTTAGTTCTTTGAGTCATTATTTTCTCTTATTTAATGAAAATTATTATTTGGAGCTTCCCTCACTTTGAAAGTCACGCCTCGTTATTGGACCTACGTGTGACTGTACAATAGAAAGAGTACTAAAGAGTAGCCTTAGTTCTTTGTGTCATTATTCTCTCTTATTTAAATGAAAATTATTATTTGGAGCTTCCCTCGCTTTGAAAGTCTCGCCTTGCTACTCGACCTACGTGTGACTTTACAATAGAAAGAGTACTAAAGAGTAGCCTTAGTTTTTTGTGTCATTATTCTCTCTTATTTTAATGAAAATTATTATTTGGAGCTTCCCTCACTTTGAAAGTCTCGCCTTGCTACTCGACCTACGTGTGACTTTACAATAGAAAGAGTACTAAAGAGTAGCCTTAGTTCTTTGTGTCATTATTCTCTCTTATTTTAATGAAAATTATTATTTGGAGCTTCCCTCGCTTTGAAAGTCACGCCTCGCTATTGGACCTACGTGTGACTGTACAATAGAAAGAGTAGCCTTAGTTCTTTGTGTCATTATTCTGTCTTATTTTAATGAAAATTATTATTTGGAGCTTCCCTCGCTTTGAAAGTCTCGCCTTGCTACTCGACCTACGTGTGACTTTACAATAGAAAGAGTACTAAAGAGTAGCCTTAGTTTTTTGTGTCATTATTCTCTCTTATTTTAATGAAAATTATTATTTGGAGCTTCCCTCACTTTGAAAGTCTCGCCTTGCTACTCGACCTACGTGTGACTGTACAATAGAAAGAGTACTAAAGAGTAGCCTTAGTTCTTTGTGTCATTATTCTCTCTTATTTTAATGAAAATTATTATTTGGAGCTTCCCTCGCTTTGAAAGTCTCGCCTTGCTACTCGACCTACGTGTGACTTTACAATAGAAAGAGTACTAAAGAGTAGCCTTAGTTCTTTGTGTCATTATTCTCTCTTATTTTAATGAAAATTATTATTTGGAGCTTCCCTCGCTTTGAAAGTCTCGCCTTGCTACTCGACCTACGTGTGACTTTACAATAGAAAGAGTACTAAAGAGTAGCCTTAGTTCTTTGAGTGATTATTCTCTCTTATTTTAATGAAAATTATTATTTGTAGCTTCCCTTGCTTTGAAATCACACCTCGCTACTGGACCTACCTGTGGCTGTACAATAGAAAGAGTACTAAAGAGTAGCCTTAGTTCTTTGAGTGATTATTATCTCTTATTTTAATGAAAATTATTATTTGGAGCTTCCCTCACTTTGAAAGTCACGCCTCGCTACTGGACCTACGTGTGACTCTACAACAGAAAGAGTACTAAGGAGTAGCCTTAGTTCTTTGACTATTATTCTCTCTTATCTTAATTAAAATTATTATTTTGGACGCGGGATGAAATTATCCTTCCCATAATTATATTTACCACCAGGAAAAGCCCCGACAAAGCCCTCGGAACATATGGTAATTCTGTACAGATCAGGTATGAACGCGTGACCTGGAGAAAACAGCTGACGTTTGTACACCGACCAACAAACAAACGAGGAATAAAAACGAGGGAATGTTGCGTACAAAATCCGTCATTAAACTGACAGAGTTTAATTTGAACTTACTGGTCCGCTATTTAACCTAAATCGCATTCAAATGTTTACAGGCGACCGTTGGCTGTTTGTCCACAGGGCGGTCCATTTCCATAACGATTTTTCGAGACACGAACGGCAACATTTTCGATTCTATTTGCACCAAAGGAAAACCTTTACAAAGTTTGTGTGGTAAACAAACGTTGGTTCGCGAGCCACGGACGGCAAAGAGCGAACCCTAGCTCTGTGAACTTCAAAGTAATTATAAACAACCCTTTGAAATGTTCCTGGAATTATGTCAGATTTTTAGAATTATTTTTGCCCTTTTACTTCCTCTATCACGTTTAAAAAAAAAAAAAAAAAATAGAGGAAGATTGTATAAATGTATACTAAAATAGTGTACTCTTTTGAGGTCTCCTGAATGAAATACAGGATGTTTCGAAACAACACCGAACGAATATATAAAAGTAACACATGTACGAGCGCTGTTCAAAAGAGAAAAAGCATAATTTTTACTGACATAATTTTTCGCACTAAAATTCAATCTCAGCTTCAATCTGTTAGATTAATGTGCAACAAACACGCCGTAGTAGTTTCATTGTTGGTACTCCTGGTTGCCACCTGTGAGAACCAGACAAGTTCACTGATATTCAGTATCGCCTACCGGTGCAATGGAGGTAACACGCGAGCAGCAATATGCGGCTTTGAAATTCTGCTTTCGTCTCAACAAATCTTCAGTTGAGGCCTATACAATGTTACAGGAGGCTTATGGAGAGTCTGTTCCTCCCTACAGCACAGCTCGAAGGTGGTTTAAAATGTTTAAAGAGGGGAGACAATCAATTTCAAAGGAAGGTGGACCCGGTGCTCCAGTTACTGCTCTTACGAAAGAAAACATCAACACTGCTGCTGCCATTGTAAGACAGGATCGACGAATTACCTTAAGATCACTTTCTGAAATACTGAACATTTCATTGGGTGCCACCCACACGTTGGTGACAGAAACATTACACATGAGACGTGTTTTTTGCGCGATGTGTTCCAAGACTTGATTCCCGAACAAAAGGACATTCGCATGCAGGTCTGCGTGCAGTTAAAGTTGATGTTAGAGGACGATCTGGAGTTTGTTTCAAACGTAATCACTGCTGATGAAACTTGGCTGCATCATTTTGATCCTGAGAGCAAACAGCAAAGCTCAGTGTGGAAATCTCCTTCATCACCAACAAGAGTAGTTGCTTCTGCTGGGAAAGTTATGGTCATCTCATTCTTTGATATTCATGGAATGTTTTATCAGCATGTTGTACCTGCACACACATCAGTAACTGGACAATACTACAGGGATGTCCTGAAAACATTGCAAGTCCATATCAGGCACAAAAGACCGCATTTCGGTGAAGCAAGCTGGATGCTGCACCATGATAATGCGCGGCCGCATATTGCCAATGTTGTTGCTGAATATCTTGCAAAAATCAACGTGAAGTACATCCCTCCCTTCCCTATAGTCCGGATTTAGCCCCATGTGACTTTTTTCTGTTCCCTAACCTGAACAAACGCCTTCGTGGGAGGCATTACCCATCATCAGAAGCAGTGGTGAAGGCTGCGGAGGCGATTTTGAAGGATCTTTAAAAATGGTTTCCAGCATGCCTTTGAAAACTGGCAGAAACGCTGGGACAAGTGCATCGCATTCAGGGGAGACTATTTTGAGAAGCACCATCTAAATTATGTCAAAAAAATTGTGATCCATGCTTTATTGAATAGCCCTCGTATATATGGAGTTTCCAACAAATATCAAGCGCTCTATAACACAGCTGTGGATATACTTTTGTGATAATCAGTGGAATATTGCTTCAAAAATTGATTTTTTTTTTTCACGTAGTAAATTAAAGAGCAAATTGTTGCAGAAAGAAATTCTAACATTAACAAAAAAGAACCTCATATCAGAAAATCAGATTCACATACTGGAACGAAACGACACCAAACGAATATCGCCGTTTCGTAGTTTATAACTTTACTAGTTCGATTTTCCGTGTGGCACCTTCGAAATTCTCTTAGGTATAATTTTAAGTAACATTAAATATTACATTATTTTGTGATTAGGCAGTGCAGGAACCACTGGTGTGTGAACCTCAAAAGTTGTTATTGGGACGCACCAGCCACGAAAACAAAACCATTACTCCTTGCTCTTTATCAGTTCCCTAACATTGTGCTGAAGAATTTGACAAACAAAGCCCTAGCTTATTTATCATCCATCATCAATGCTGCACTGCGCATTGGTTATTTTCCATCTACATGGAAACATGCAGAAATTATAGTCTTCCATAAGCCCAACAAGCCTAAAAATCTTCCCTCAAGTTACAGACCAATCAGCTTATTACCTACACTTTCTAAGCTTTTTGAAAAGATTATTCATCAACGTATTTCTCATTTTTTGATCCAAAATCAGATAATTCCGTCTTTTCAGTTTGGCTTTCGCCCGAAGCATGCTACCACCACCAATTGCTCAGAATCACGCAGTCTATTATTCAAGGTTTCGAAAACCGGCAATACACCGTGGCAGCATTCCTAGATATCGCCCAGGCATTCGACAAGGTGTGGCACACTGGACTACTCCTTAAAGCATATCGCATTGGTCTCCCTTCTTATTTGATACAAATCATAGCAAGTTTTCTCACTAACAGAACTTTTGTGGTGCGCATTGCTGGTTTCACATCCACCCGACGGCCTATTTTAGCAGGTGTACCTCAAGGTTCAGTACTCGCACCGCTCCTCTTTAATATATTCACTCATGATCTTCCTGATATAACTCCAGTTTGTACGGCTTTATATGCAGATGACACTGCTCTCTTTTATTCTCACACCACTATCCTTCATGCCATTCAGGAACTGCAAATTGCCCTAGATCAATTAGCTTATTGGTTCTCTCACTGGCGCATTTCCCTCAATACTAACAAGACAGAGGTTAAGATCTTCTCTTTACGACCTTATAGGGATCCTCCTTCACTACAGCTGCTGGAGGAACCGCTCTCCTGGTTACCAACCAATGTGCCCGTGAAATATCTTGGGGTGTTATTGGACACTCGACTCACTTGGAACGCCCACATCTGTCGGTCTGTCACGCTTGCGTTTGCCCGGCTATCAAAACTGTACCCTCTACTCAACAGGCGCACTTCACTTGGTTATGAATCCTCCCTGCTTCTTTACACATCTCTAGTCCGTCCCATTTTTACCTATGCAGCTCCAGTCTGGGGTGGCACCAGTAAGACTAATCTCCGCCGACTGCAGGTACTACAAAACAGGGTGCTTCGTACAGTTACAAACGCGCCATGGTTCATCCGAAACCAACAACTACATCATGAGTTTGGTCTTCTACTCGTTCACCAATACATCCGACGCCTGGCACGTCCATTCGTTTACCATCTTCAGGAGGTCCCTGGAGCTGTTACCTACAATCTCGGTGCTCGCACTCGCCAACCAGCTCGCCTGAAGCGCAGACTGCCCCAAGATCTTCTCCTGAGTGACGTCTCCAGCACAGACTCAGACACGTGATTACTACCATCAGACTTTAAGTTCTCAATTTGTGTTACAGTTATCCTTCATATTTAGTTAGAGGAGTCGTTCATGGCTACCTCCATTGTTATGTGTCCTGTTCCTATGTATCTTATAACAAACATCTGTAAAGCATAATTGCTGATCGATGGATAATAAACAAAAAAAACTCTTTATCAGTGACCCTAGCCTACCTTTCAGGTAATGAGGCAAAGGGCAATTACTTGTGAAAAATCGACTAATATTCGGACAGTTGCAAGGTTGCCCATTTTGCTATGATTTTGCTATTAACTAATTAACCATTGGTTAATTCCTTGTCAGAACACATTTCAAATAATTTATTTTCTTAAAAAAGCAGACAGTATCTATACTAGCCCAAATACATATAAACTGCAAGCCAGTGACATCATAATATTCAACTGTCACCGGAATTTCTCGACCACGTTCAACTTTCCTACTCTCGGACGATACTTCCGGAGTTAATTACGGCCGTAGTGACCCATTTCTGCACACAGTAAGCGTTACTTCCGAAGTAATTTACTCGGCCGACCTTAATCTGTGACTTTGTCAGGGCGTGCCTCTTCTGTTGCTTCCTTTCGCTCAAAATTCAACGTTATGCCGCTCACAGTTTCCTTCCTCCACGGAAACGCACATTAAGCCAGTGGCGTATCAAGAGAACAGTCAAATGTAACCAACAAGTTCTTATTTTGTTCCTCATCTGTTTTTCAAAACTGAAGTATTGCCTTCTTTTTTTTAACTAACCCTTAAGTTATCATAGATCTAAAAAGTTTACTAAATACTCCCCCTGTTGCTCTCTTGTATTCATATTTATTAATTATATATAACATTAAATTATAATAAAGTACATTTGCTAGATATTTCGTAATGTTTTCTACTTGTTCATTTTTCACTATCTGCATTTTACACTGCCTCCTGACATCAGTAATCAGTCCAAAGAGTTTCTATATTAAAACAGTGCCCTCTACAGCTCACTTTGAACGTATTTTGAATTATGTTACTGAATATTCTTATTGAATGTAGTTTGTAATTTTGTTTCATAAATTACTAAAATATAGAATATGATTTACCCGGCCTTTATACTTGCATACGAACACATTAGACTTGTAAAAGAACGTGCTTATAAAGAAGTTTTATGTAATGGAAGAGAAAACAGTTCTCGCACTCCGTAGAGTATAAAACAACAGCTAGTTACAGTTTATAGTAAAGAATATATACAGATGGTCACGAAACAAACAGAAAAGTAAGTATAAAAAATGACAGTCGGCCGTGTTGCATTCGATACTTTAATAGAACTAGCGACTTCTTGAACGTGACACTAGCACCACCTTACAAAGACTGTCCACTGTCTAAGGTTAAATCATATCAACGAATGAAATGTTCTAATGTTCATCATTATTATTTCGTATCATATTATACCAGGAATAATGTATTTTAAGACGACGAATTATATCAATGCACGTTCCTAAACGTTTAAAATAGACATAATAAACAAATTAATGTTTTAAATTAAACTTTTTAATATTTTATAATGGAAACCAAAACATCGCTTCGAGCAGGAATTATATTTCTCTTCTTTCCCTCTACTTTGCAGACATTTTGGAGATTATTCCAGTTTGTGTTTACAATTATCTTCACCGTGCTTTACAGTTACGTTTTAATAATCCATCTCTTTCGGCTGAACTCGGTATTGTTGGTTAATACATCCACATCTCAAAAGAATCGTGTGGATCTACCAATTCCTGTTAAAGAAAACATCGTGTTCACTCGGCAGTATTCGTTGCGGCTCGGCTTGGCAGTCAAAAAGATTTTCAATCGACAAGGCCTACTAAAACTTTTTAACCACTATACATAGAAACACTGGCGTAATCTATCTTACCTTATTGCAGGCTCTTCAAAATTCCTGTGATTTCCTTGTATGAAACTCTTACCACTGTCAGTCAATAATGCTCTGAGTAATGGTTGTTTAGCACAGCACTTGTATACACTACACTTGCTACTTCATGCCCTAAAAGTTTGTTCGCATACAAAACCAAAAATCTAACTTCAAAACGCCCGATTACAAGGTTTATTACCTTCACATTAATAAGAAACTTAAAAGAACGATAACTACGGCACTTATCTTCAACCGGCGCGCATAAAGGTAGTTTATTTTAACATTTTGTGTCCGTCCGACACTCAAGCGAACTTTCAGGAAGACAAAAACAGCGAAGTTCAGATGTCAGCAGAAATGCCTAACGCGACAGTCAGCTTTCTTAGATTTCCCTTGCCTAACCACAGCAGTCAACTTTTTTACATCTCCTTTGTTTCTCCATGCAGACTGCAGTTTTATATAACGAGAATAAAACACTAAAAATGACTTAATATTCTGTCAATTTAACTAAAAATCCAACCTCACGTTTATCTTAGGTACACCTTTATTAGTTGTAAATTCTCTTTCAATACTATTTTAGTTTTCTGATTACAGAGTCAATAAAAATGCCGAACTTCTCCATGAAGAAATAAAAAAGTTTAAAACAAAGAAAACCATAACAGATATAGTAAATCTTACTGTGAACACCTCTTAAGACAGCAAACACCAAGTAAAATATGTGAATTTTAGCAGTTTATGTTCTTTTATTAATTAAACACTATTTCTTCTCGCATTCCTACATATCGCTAGATAATTCGTATCTAAAACACGGTATTTATCATGTGCCATGCCAGACACTTCTGTCCTGTATAATTTTCATAATTTCCTTGATGTGCCTTGGCAACAGCCTGAATAACTTTTCAAGAATCTGACTTCATTAAAGACTGTGCTAATGACCTCCTGACAAAATTTTACGTTCCGTAGTTTAATCGACTGCAACTCATGCGTATAACTTTATACATTCATTTTAATTAACAGCATATATTTATTGAATATTATACATATATGTTCCCATATTCCTTTCTAAAATTAGTAATTTGACACGTCACTAATTCCGATGTCAAACATAAGTTCCGAAAGCGGCTGAAGTGTCATTCCACAGAACCCACAGGAATCGACAGAGAATTTGAAGACGAAGATTCTGCCTGGAAAATACAAATAAATACAAAAAAGAATAAAACAAATTTGTAAACTTGGGGTAAGACATGCCAAAAGTTCCTCTGACTTATCCAAGTAAAAATTCAAAACGTGAGTAAACTATTTGTAAATTTGTGCAGATTTGTGGACGGTTTAAATTCACTAACGAAGCGTGTACTGAAGAATTTAAGAGTAAAAGAAGAAAACGATAAAATTCAAGCCAAACAATATTTTATTTGCTCTGGATATATTTTCAAAATTTATTGGCGAACATTCGCGGTGTTGCGGACAATTTGACAGCTGCTTAGATTCCAGTGACCAGTTCCGCGAGCTCATTCAATACTGTATTTACGCATTCGTCACTTTGAGTATCATGGTTCGTAGATTTCCGGAAGCAATCGCGAATCTTCGATAGTTAGGAAGCACTGACAGATTTTGTCACGTGACGTCTCTGCAGCGTGTGAAGAAGTTTTTGGTTATTAGCAAAAGTGTGTGTATTATACTTTCTCCATGTTAGGCTAATTGTTCACGCGGTGTGGGCCAGGAAACATCTGAGTGGAGAGAGAAAGGTTGTAGTGAGAGCAGGGCCTACGTGTGACTGTACAATAGAAAGAGTACTAAAGAGTATCCTTAGTTCTTTGAGTCAGTATTCTCTCTTATTTTAATAAATTTTTTATTTGGAGCTTTGAATGTCACGCCTCGCTACTGTACCTACGTGTGACTGTACAATAGAAAGAGTACTGAAGGGTAGCCTTAGTTCTTTGAGTCATTATTCTCTCTTACTTTAATGAAAATTATTATTTGGAGCTTCCCTCGCTTTGAAAGTGACGCCTCGCTACTGGACCTACGTGTGACTGTACAATAGGAAGAGTACTGAAGAGTAGTCTTAGTTCTTTGAGTCATTGTTCTCTCTTATTTTAATGAAAATTATTATTTGGAGCTTCCCTCGTTTTGAAAGCCACGACTCGCTACTGGAACTACGTTTGACTGTAGAATAGAAAGAGTAAAGAGTAGCCTTAGTTCTTTGAGTCATTATTCTCTCTTATTTTAATGAAAATTATTATTTGAAGCTTCCCTCGCTTTGAAAGCCACGACTCGCTACTGCACCTACGTGTGACTATACAGCAGAAAGAGTACTAAAGAGTAGCCTTAGTTCTTTGAGTCATTATTTTCTCTTATTTTAACGAAAATTATTATTTGGAGCTTCTCTCACTTTGTAAGTCACGCCTCGGTACTGGACCTACGTGTGACTGTACAATAGAAAGAGTACTAAAGAGTAGCCTTAGTTCTTTGAGTCATTATACTCTTATTTTAATGAAAATTATTTGGAGCTTCCCTCGCTTTGAAAGTCACACCTCGCTGCTGGACCTACGTGTGACTGTACAATAGAAATAGTACTAAAGAGTAGCATTAGTTCTTTGAGTCATTATTCTCTCTTATTTTAATGAAAATTATTATTTGAAGCTTGCCTCACTTTGAAAGTCACATCTCGCTACTGGACCTACGTGTGACTGTACAATAGAAAGAGTACTGAAGAATAGCCTTAGTTCTTTGAGTCATTATTCTCTCTTATTTTAATGAAAATTATTATTTGGAGCTTCCCTCGCTTTGAAAGTCACGCCTCGCTACTGGACCTACGTGTGACTGTACAATAGAAAGAGTTCCCTCATTCTGAAAGTCATGCATTTGTACTTCTTTTGAGGTTAGGTAGTGAGAAAAATATGTTCCATACAGTTCACAATTTTATTAAGGTAATATCAATAAAGAAGGAAACAAACATGGAATGTTCTACTCGGACCACAATCAACTGAACATTCAGCCTCGCAGTTTTAACTAAACAAATTATTGCACACAAATTAAAAGTATCACATCACAAATTATAGAGTTCCTTGTGTACGCTAAACAAAAAGAGAAAAAAAAAAAACATTTTGCACTATACATGCAAATAACAAAATACTGTGTCTTTTTAAAGTAGAAGACAAAATATGTAAACAACAATTTGGTTTCTGGTTTATACAGTTTTTATCCATATCATTTAAGGTTTTTAAAGAGATTAAAATATATTCCTAAAATATTAAAGTGCATCTTAATGCAATGCATCTGTGAAATTGCAGCTTTCTTCTAACTGTTTTCAGTTTTTTACCGCATTCTTGGAAGATAAAACAAGCTGAGGTCACTAAAGATGTCTCCTACAGTTGTACACAAAAGTCTGGAAATTCTAACTTCAGCAGACCACAGCATAACAGCCCCAGAATAACTTTTAATTATATTGTCATCAGACTGAAAGCCTGTGCTCTCTCTTTAAAAAGTTTTATGTTAATAATACGAATGTAAAAACTGAAATAAGAATACTACACTTTTTACCAAATGTCACTGATGTTTGCTTGTTGACGATGCTGTCAATTGCTGTCAATGGAATTCTTTGACATGCCAGTAACATTACTATATGCACACGATAACTTGAGCACTGGATTTATGGTGTGGTGCGGGCAGAGGGGAAGAAGCGAGAGCTAATGCTCTTTTGTTTCTGCAGTGTGGTCAAGCTTGAAAAACACAGTTCAGCAAAATAGCGTGTAAGATAAGCAAAGATATGCGCCGCAAGTGTGAGATGTGTGGACAAATAGTAAATTGAACTCAATCTGATAAGGTGTATATTTATATAGTTATTATTTATATAACATATAAATAGAAAATAAATTTCATGACAGTTATACCCATTCGCTTTGTGATTCTTCGAGTCCAGTGCATCAATTTCATCGCTAAGGTAGCTACAAAATAGGAATGAACATAGGGCGGGGCTAGACGTGGCTGTTCTATGGCTACTAGGCAATGCAGTGCGTACAACGTTGTACAGTTAAGGAGGCATACTGGCTCACTTTGCCAAACCATGTAGCTAATTTCTTTGTGCGCTCTAAAGATATAAAGAATTATTTTTTTTTTTTTTTTCATGTTACAGAGCTATTTTTTCTGAGGATTACTGTCCAAACCCCATGTTTCTAGCACGTCTGGTTTCGGAGATATGGAAAGATAAGACGCTTGACTAGAAAGAAAAAGATGATTAACTGTCAGTGAAGAAAATCACACATGTGCCATGCTGCAGTTGCATTTTGTACCTTACATTCAGTAAAGTGTTGATCTTTTAAGAGTACACACGTGCTTTTCAAAGTTAGTAAATATACTGCTTAGCAAGTAGCGCCTAGTAGTAACTGCAAAACAACTCGTAAGATTTTACATAAATAGGCTAGAAATATTTTTGTTAATGTATATTACTTTTTCAAACAGATATCAATTAAAGACATATTCAAAAGTACAACGTTTGCTCCGAGCCGAGAATTAATGTTACAAGATTGTCACATGAGTGTTCATTCTGTGACGAACATTGTTAAAGAAGACAAACAGTTTACCAAATTAGGAGAAGTTTCCATATTTAAATCTCCAGGGAAACATCGAGCAGCTAAAAACGTGTTACCAACTTAGACAATTTTCAAAAGTGTGTTTCACGTAGAACAATTTATTATTTGTATGACAAGAGTGAATATCCAACTGCCAAAAGGCTGACCAATTTAATGAGGGGGAAAATAGAATATACATTTCTGTATCTTCTATGCATATTCTGAAATCTCTTGGGTTCAAATATAGGAGAACAAATGATGATCACAAATTTCTACTTGAAAGAAGCGATATTATTGCTACAAGACTAAAATGTTTGCGCACAATGCATAACATTAGTACATGAGATTCATGGTGTAAAAATGCTTCATAAATGCACATTCATATCTTCCATATTTATTAAGTATTTTAATGAAACAAAAAATTGGTTTAAAGTCCATTACAAACAATATATAAATCATTAAAATAGAAGCTATATTCACAAATCTTTGAAATGTCATTATTTTGTTTCACTGTAGCAAACATCTTCTTTCATAGAACACGTCTAATTTGAGTAATTTTGTTTTGTGTACATATGAACGATAGCTATGTAAGCGAACTGTTCTCCAGTTCAAGGTTTTAAGGTTCACGTTATGCGATAATCATTGTATATGTTCTCACATAGATGCTGAAATATTAAGTGAGCTTCTCTGTCAGCATCTGTATCACTGTACATCTCACTATCTGTATGATACTTGCTAGGTTGAGACAAAGACAGATATATCTTCCATCTCTGTCGCCCACTAGCCCTGGAACTGGCAGCACCAAGACGTATTGGCTCAACCAATGTTCATTCTTTTTTTGTAGCTACTCTAGTATCCTCAGATGTGTTGATGATAATTTCATCAATTGCATTTTCTATTACACCATCATTTCTGCAATATTTCACTTCCAGCTCTTGGACCTTCTTGCAATCCATTGTGGTTATGGAAGATAATGCTTCTATAGCAAGTTTCTGCAGATTTGTGGCCCATGCCAGCTCAATTGCATTCAGATCACAGATATACGGAGGAAGACGAATAAAACTGTGTCCCCTTTTGAGAGCCATAACATCCACAACCTGCGTTTGTTGTAAACTGAATAGCTAATTAACCTCAAAATTGCTCAAAACGAAATATGGCACACATTTGAAGTTTAGCGTATTAACCACTAGATGTCAGAGTGTATAGTGCATTACAAGTTTCAAAGTTGTCATCTGTGTTTACTGAGTTAGACAAAACTTACCAAATGAGGACTTGGAACCCGAGCGCTCAACTTAATGTGTGCATATAGACCTGTTACTGTCTAGACTGTGATCTTAAGACAGTACGCCAGCATCTAACCGCCGACACTGACTTATTTTCATTGATGCATTGCCTAAAACTGCTTTCTTACCTTAACATCTGCTGTACAGTGAGAGTTCGATCAAGCTACACACACAGCACTGCTCAACTATTGGGCTTGTTTCACATGCAAACAGAACGACACAGCCAAATGTCTTGAAATATTCACTTTAAACTACACCTTCTCTTGGTAAAATATTTTCACATTTTTATCTTCTGAAGGAATTAACGAGTCACTTGCAGTCTCACAGATAAAAATATGTTTGTATTGTCTTTCACTAATGCTTACATCTTATATTTAAAAACAAAGAAACTCAATCATACTGATGGTCCAGTTCCAAAATGTTACACTGGTATGTTAAAACCAATAAACTGAGTAGGCAGTAATAGACATTCCAAAACACAAAGCAGATTACTGCCAAAGGTAAAAAAAAAAAAAGAGCTTTAGTTTTATTATCACACAGAGTTCCATTGATAAAGCTTACTTAAATATAGTTATTTATGTTCTATCCTGTTTCCTGACAGAATATTTCAATGGCAGAGTTTAAAGTAATAATTTCCATTAGCATATATATATTTGACATATATTACCACTCTCCATTACCAGTAATTATACCAGATGAGTCAGCCTTCCTTTGTTTTGTAATCCTGAGCAACCTGGAAATTACTTTCAAAAAAAGTTTAATTTTGGAGGAAAATATGACAAATATGTAAAGTATGAAGCTATTAACAGTGAAGCAAACAAATATATACAAATATTACAATTTGTAACTTAAAATTTCACTTATCTTATAAGAAATGATCATGATTTTCTTATAAATTGTCCGGGATCGCAATTTCATGTAAAACTTTTACATATCTTCAGGTGGAAACAACAAAGCTGTCGCCATCAGTACAAACGCCAGATGTTAATGTTAATGATATTTCTACCCTTAAAAAAATTAAGATGTTTCTAATTTTAAAAAATTCACTTACCATCCTTGGGTTAATGAACATTTTCAAAATATTTTTAAAGAATTTGGTATAACTTTAGTCCCTCAAAATAAATATAGTATTAAAAAATTATTGCATTTCTCTAAAAAAGATAAAACTCTTAATAATAAAAAAATCTGGTATTTATCAGTTTAATTGCTTCGATTGTGATAGAGTTTATATTGAAAAGACAAAACGTAATTTGGAAACCACACGAAAGAACATTTTCGTAACATTAAGTATAAACAAACTGATAAATCGGCCCTAGCTGATCATTTTTAGTCATTTTACCATGAAATAAATCCAGAAGTTAAATTATTAAAATAATTAAATGGTCCGATAGATTTAGTGGTTTGAGAAAAGATACTTATTTAAAAGAAAATAAACATCACATAATGAATTTTGAAATCCCAACAGTTAATTCTGTTTTTAAGTTCGTTTCATTTTTAGATTTTGGTAGTACTAATAAGAACAGGGAGCTGATAACCCTTATACCCACTTCATCATCATCATCTAACAAGAACATATTAACATCTAGCGTTCGTAACGATGACAACAGTTTTGTTTCCGGCTGAAGAATTGTATAAGTTTACATGAAATCGCGATCCCGGACAATTTATAAGAAAATTATCATCATTTCTTATAAGTGAAGTTTCAAGTTACAAATTGTTATATTTGTATAAATATGACAAAGTTATTTTTCGTTTTCATGGAGAAATTGGTATGTTTATTACTCTAACTTCACCGAGTGGGATGGCTCAGGCAGTTTCATGGCATTTGGCAGGTCTGAGTTTGATTTCAGTGGCCGGCCTACCTGACCCATGGATTCCTTCAAGGGTTTTCCCGGGTTGCCAGGTGAATGCTGAGTGGGTTAATTATGAATTTCCTGTCCCTCCATTTAACATCATGTCTCGTCTAGTGGTCTGTTTCAGAGTAGAAGTCTCAGAATGATATACTCCTGGTAAAAACTTCGTCCTCTGGTACGACAGTCTCCGGGACAGTCTAGTGGGCCATTTCAGGACCACAGTGGGTGAGATATCAGCTAAACTAGCTTGCTGGAGAGTTTAAGGGAACCTGGCCTCTGTACTATCGTGGCTCATTGGGCCAACTGCCCTCTATCAACTCTCGGGCAGCAAGCCAGGTGAAAAGACGATTAGATATGGACGTTTTGGGAGTGTGCATCTCTCCCACCATCAGGATATTTATTAAATGTTATAACCACAAAATGTATTACTGGAGATAACACAAATATAAACAAAGACAAAACACTATCAAAATTCGCATTACTGAACAAAAGACTGTTTTCAGTAAATTAAATGCCAGGTCAGGAGATGTCATTAGTATAGAAAATTGTGTCAAAGAAACCTAACTACTTGACTTGATGATCAAGGTGTATAGATCTGTGCTCCTTAAGTCGACAAATTTCCATTTTTAAGGCCGGTTTCCAAGAGAAGCTGAACTGAAATCCAGCATCACGATTAAGCATACTCCTTTCAGAGGAAATCGCCAAAGCCTTCTCCGCTCCCAGTAACTGTGGTATATTGCCAAGATGGTCGTCTCCTGAAAATCAAAAGTCCAACCTTCAAAGCTGAAAAAGAAAGCAACAGTTCCCAAAACTAGTCCCTCAAAAAATTAAAATGTAAGTGAAGTAGTGTGAAAAACCAACTACAAATAGTTTTATGAATTAACCACATTTATTAAATTTAACAAAATGGATGCAATTCCATTTTGAAATTTGTCCAAAGGCCACCAAATGTTGTCTAGGAAGTTTTCTACGTTTTCTAGGCAAATGCCTACAGACTTTTTCATTTTTCACCTTTTCAGGGTTGAGAGGAGGATGATTAAGTTGATAACATCTGAGGCCCATACCAGGGAGGTCATGGCTTCAATTCTTGTCAGGCAACCACTCTGATTTGAGATTCCCTTGTCGCTAGGCAAATTTTGCTTTCCTTCACTTCCTCATTTCATTCCACATTCATTTTTCAGGTTAGGTTGTTCATGCGAATACTTGGGCTCTTTTCTGGATTCATTTGGAACAGCTGAGGACTTCATCGACCTCTCTCTGGTTGGTGGTGAAGTAAAACTGTTAAGGAGTTCTGTGTTCTCTTTCTCTCGAGACATGCAAGCCCAAATAGATCCATTACAGGACAGCAAGCAAGATATTCCCCTTCATTACATCACAAAGTTCAGGGGACTTCAGAACATGCATCTCAGAGGAGAACAGGATATAATGGGCTGACTCATTTGGTACAAACCTTGGTATCAGTGGAAGTCTTACAGATCTAAAATCACACAGTAAAATTATGTAATTCTTATTAATTACAGGTACTGCAAATTGTTAATTGATAAAATTGCAGCTTGGAGCCCCAGAAGCATTTTGCACTACAGTGTTTATGTGAACTATAATAAGGGGCATAACTATCTTAAATCTACTATACTTTTATCATATACACTAGTTCACAGTAACCAGAACGTAAACTAAAATTAAAAGAAGCTACGTACCAGATTTGAATTCACAATTGTCCAGTAATTAGAACAGGAAGGCATATCGAGACCATATTGATTAGAAAGTGGAAAGTTAATACTACACATTCAAACTGACCAATGCAGTTATACCAGCAAGTAAGCTAACATCAAAATTTGATAGAGTAAACATTTTATATTTTTTCTCGTTGTATCAAGCACATTTAGATTGCTTGTTGTTCTTTGTTAATTTTGAATGGTTTTGTTGTTTGAGGCAATAGCCAGCTTTGGATTGCATATAAGCAGAATATAGATGATGCTTTCAGTAGAAGAACCAAAGTACAATGGATCTGAGGTCAGGATGCATATATGCTAGTTTCTTCTGGTTTCATTTCTCCAATTTGCAACTAGAGAAAGTTCTAGTGGCTGTTTCATGTTATCACTCCTTGAGTAAACCTTACAGCGAAAGAGTAATACTGTTTTGCAATGGCCTGCCGCTATAGTGTAGATGGTAGCACGTCTGCCACATGTTCAAGGGGTCTCAGTTTGAATCTCGGTCAGGATGAGTTACCTGGATAACTTTTTTCTGAGGCTTTACTTTATACTGAAAGTTGAATGTCAGGTAACTCTAAGCTCTATAGGCCCTGGGTTCCTTTGAGCATCATTTCACCCATCTCATCATTCGTCCAATATGACTTAATGCTGGAGGACGTAAATTATAAGAGGGTTCAAAAAGAAACGAGCTAGAGTCTGGTATACACAAACTGGTGACAGGATAGTATTATCGTGTATGTGTAATAAAGTGTTGTTCCAACCAGAGCGTGGAAGTTCTCAGCCCGTCACTAGAGGATACGCGTACACATCATGTGACTATACAAAGCTAGCAGCAGCATGCATCAATCGTCCAGCGCTACTACTCACATTGCAAACAGTGAAATCAAGGCATCAAAAGAAGAGAAAAGAGGTGTTATTTATTTTCTCACAGCGGAAGAAGTAGGGGGAACAGACATTCATTGACGAATGTCACAAGTGTAGAGCAAACATTGCATGTCCCTTGCAAGGGTCAAGATGTGGCACAAGCGCTTCAGGGGAGGACATGTGTCATTAGCCAATGATGCATGGTCTGGAGCACCACACTGCATTAGGATGACATTGTCCAGCTGGTTGATGTACTAATTACCCAGGACTGCCGAGTGACAGTGAAAGCCATAGCCCCCAAGGTCGGATTGAGTGTCGGAAGTGTTCACACCATCATAAAGGCTCTTGCACAAAGTGTGCACCCAGTGGATGCCCCACAGTGTTCAACCACACCAGGAAGCATGTCAAATGGCCCACTGTCTTGGTCATCTGCAGCACTATGCTAGGGAAGGGAATGAGTTCCTGGCACGAATGGTGGCTGGAGATGAGACATGGTGTCATCACTTCGAACCAGAATCAAAACGACAAAGCCTCCAGTGGAAGCATCCAGGGTCACCACCACCTAGAAAGGCCAAGGCCATCCACACAAATACAGGAAAAGGTTATGCTGATCTTCTTCTTTGTCCAAGATAGCCCCCTTCTGATACACTTCCTGCAGCATAGGACAACAGTGAATGCCCAGCATTACTTACAAGCCTTGACCAACCTTCACCAAGCAATCAAATCAAAACAACCAGGCAATCTTACCCATGGAGTCATTGCAAAGCCTCATACGGCCAACACAGTTGCGGCACCCCCACAGAAATTCAAATGGGAGGTTCTCGGCTAATTCCATACAGTCCAGAATTCTCTTCATGTGATTACGCCATTTTTGTTCCCTTAAAATGGCTCTGAGGAGCAAACGATTCACCTTGGATGACGACGTCCAGCTGTACGTGCGGAACTGGCACACATCGCAGCCCCGGGACTTCTATGACACAAGCCATTCACCACCTTGTGTCACAGTGGGACAAATGTCTCAACAGCCAGGACCAATACTTCTAACATACAGGTAATGGTTTCTGTAATTATGTCTCCAGCTCGTTTCTTTCTGAACACACCTTATATAAAAAAAAAGAAGTTGAAAAATGTGCACAGAATATTGTACCAAGTGCATGGGCTGTGCAGTGTAAATGCATGCCAACCACATTACCTGACCATCTAATTGTTAGAGCTTTCAATTGGCCCTTTAGAACAAATGGCATGCGGAATAAAGGACCAAGCAACAAAATCTTTATATGAACTTCTTGTAATTCTGGAAATCCTTGTCAGAAGAATTAAGATATTACCCATTTGTTGTGGTGCTGCTAGTACTCAGCAAATGTTAAGACAGAGCTGAGAAAAGTTCAGTTTACGCACAGAGGCAGATAACTGCATTCAACAGCTGAATATCTAAACAATTACTAACTGAAGTCATATTTTGTAACAATATGGAACTAATATGCCCCTGCAGAAATGAAAATGAAGCTTGACTTTTCTTCTTTCTTGCTCCCAAGACCCTTAATAGTAGAACTGCTCAAATATTTGTCATTCTCGTTCTTGGTTACTGTGAATCAGTCATATAATGCTAACTGAAAATAAAATAAAGAATATATAACAGTCAGATAAAGCCATAGAAAAGATTATTTGTACAATAACACAGAACTTCTGTCTTTCCATACAGTGTCTTTCACAAGGCAAAAGCAATGCAGAAACCATCAGATAATACAACACAAAATTACTGTAGCTTCCTTATTCTGCAGAAAATAATATTAAAGTTACTCCTGTAACTCTGTTACAGTTTATAATTTTTTGCATAACATTTAATTTATTCCAGTGTAAATGCCTAATCAACATATAAGCAAATATGTGCTTAGCAGAAGCATATTTTTTGGACTTTCGTAATTATGAGCAATACCAGAATTATAGTCCATATTTTTAATGGTACTATATATGTGGGTCGGCTGACAAGTCCTGGGTCTCACATAGAGATGGTGCTACTGGGCTAGTTTGACGTATAGCATCACATAGTTTAACTCTAGACTAGCTTGTATCCATAGCTACAGGTCAATAGCTTGTTTAATTTTTTAATTACAGCATTTTAAACAAGACAAGTGTAAAGGTTTCACGAAAATAGAGCATTTGGAAAAACGAGCAGTGATTAAATACTATCCGAGAGCTGGTTAATGTGAGTTCTATTGACACACTTAAATTGGTATATTATGCATACTTTAACTCTATTATGGAATATGGAATATTATTTTGGGGCAACTCAGTAGAAAGTAAAAAAATATTCCTTATGCAAAAGAGGGTTATAAGAATCATTACTAACACCCACACCAGATGCTCCTGTAAAGATCTTTTTACAAGATTGAAGATATTAACGCTTCCTTGCATGTATATATTCTCGATCCTAAAATTCTTTGTATGCAATCGTGCCTTATTTGCAACAAATAATGTAATTCACAAAATAAACACTAGACAAAAGAATAATATCCATTATCCCAGTGCTAAACTTTCTTGCTTCCAGAAAGGTGTGTATTATGAAACTATCAAAATATTTGGCGCACTTCCTAATGTTCTTAAAGAAAAAGTTGATAATTTCGGTGCTTTTAAAAAAGCTGTTAGAGAGTACCTTTGCTCAAAATCTTTTTATTCTGTACAAGATTATCTGAATGAAAAATTATCCTGATAATGCTTCTGTAGCTCTATAAGTAGTATTTAACTATTCCAATGACAAATCATTACTTATAAATATTTGATGCAAGCTGAAAGTTTATTTTTAATCTATATGTATTTAATAAATAACAAGACGTACTGAGACGTACTGGCATAAGCCAAGTGAAAGCTGGTTTAAAAAGTGTTTCATTTTGTATCAAATATAATTATCCCTGCTTTGTTTTCCATATTGTTGTTCATATTGCCTGTGTACTATAACATGTGTCTTATGTTAACTTTTGTACATATATACGCTATTAAACTTTATACCTCTGGGCATGTTCAATGTTCACAGCCTTTTCTGGCTACAAGTGAACCTACTGAACGCAAATCAATCTAATCTAATCTAATCTAATCCATTTGAAAGACTTTACGTCTAAAGAAATCAAGGAGGAAATGGACAGTACATTAAAAGACTCTGCCCCTTCATACACAATAATTAACTCACTCTGTCCCTTCATATACAATAATTAAAAGGTTGGTTGTAGAGTTTAAAATGGGACGTACGAGCACTAGTGATGAGCCTTGCTCTGTCACTTCATATACAATAATTAAAAGGTTGGTTGTAGAGTTTAAAATGGGACGTACAAGTACTAGTGATGAGCCTCGCTCTGTCCCTTCATATACAATAATTAAAAGGTTGGTTGTAGAGTTTAAAATGTGACGTACGAGTACTAGTGATGAGCCTCGCTCTGTCCCTTCATATACAATAATTAAAAGGTTGGTTGTAGAGTTTAAAATGGGATGTACGAGTACTAGTGATGAGCCTCACTCTGGACAACCTGTGGAAGTAACAACTACAGAGATAATTGAAAAAATTCATTGTTTAGTACTGGAAGACCACAGATTAAAGTTGTTTGAGATATCAGAGGCTGTAAACATATCACAAGAACGTGCAGGTAATATTTTAAGTAATTTTTGGGCTTTCACAAGGTCTGTCCGCGTTTGTTGACATCTGATCAAAAGTTGCAAAGCAAAACTGTCTCTGTTAAGAATTTGGAGCTCTACTGTAAAAAAACCAGTGAATTTTTGAGACAGCTTATTACCATGGATGAAACTTGGATACATCACTACACTCCAGAAAGTAATTTACAGTCAAAACAGTGGATTGCGCCAGGTGAACCAACTCCAAAAAAGGCAAAGTTAATTTTGTCAGCTAACAAGATTATGGCGAGTGTTTTCTGGGATGTACAGGGAATTATTTTTATCGATTACTTGGAACAGGGTAAAAGCATCACTAGTGACTACTACGAAAGCTTAATTAACGTTTGAGTGATGAGGTAAAAAGATAAAAACCTCATTTGGCAAAGAAAAAAATGTTTCTTCACCACAATGCTCCAGCCAGTTGTTCAATCATTGCAGTGGGAAAAATGTGAGAATTGAAGTTCAAATAGCTTGAACATTGACCCTATTTGCCAGATCTAGCACCTAGTGACTATCACCTGTTCCTGAACCTCAAATAATTTCTTGGAGAACAAAGATTTCCAGCAACGAGGAGGTCATTGATGCGGTTTTGAGGACCATGATAAATTGTACTACAGAGATGCTTTAATTAAATTAGAACACCGATATAACAAATGATTTAGCCTTCTGGAGATTATGTTAAGAAATAAAGAAAAAAAATTCTTTTTATTATCAGCCGACCCTTCTACAATAAAACATGCCTTTATTGGAGCCCTCGTTAAGTGGAAATGTGTTTTAAATGGAAATATTTCATGGTCCCATGAATTTGAGGATGAAAAACATGCTGAATACCCTTTATTAAACAGAAACTGCCTTAGGCGGACAACAGAAATCAAAGTAATCATTTTAACAGAAAATTCCCAGTTCTGGAATGCAGAGTTATGAAAATTTTCAGACGTCTGATGAAAATGTACATTGGCTGCTCTAAGTACGTGATGTTTCATTTTAAACATAACCATATTGCTGCTACCTGACTTATCTAGGAGGCGGTGCACTAATGACGGTAGAAATACTGAGAAACCTGTCACTGCATAACAGTACACCTCTAAGGTGGTGATTTTATTTCTTACAATCACCATGGCTTCGAAAACAGACGTGTACTAGATCTTAGCACAAGAGTGAAAGTGGTTTATAGTAGTGAAAGAGATAAATTGAGTATAAAGCAGATCATGAAGGTATTTAACGTAGGCAAAACTCAAGTTTACATGATACTAAAGAAGAAAACGGAAATTCTGCAGTGGTGGGAAGATTGTGCTAATGGAAAATAAAGAGAGAACGGAGAAACTTTCTTTTGTGTGGCGCGAGAATATTTTCTAAGTCTCAAGGTACAGGTATACACATGCGCAAACAGACAATCTGCAGGTTCTTGTGTTGCAACCAACATGAGAAAGATGTGTAACACTTATAGCCACCTTTGCAAAAATGCCTCACACATCTGTCCAACACCACTGCAGAAAGAAATGTGAATGCAATTAGCGCATATCAGTTTTGGAAAATACTGACCATGTTTCCTCTCAGGTTTTATTGCTTTACAAAAGTAGGCTTGCTGTCCAATTGTACTGTTAGAAGTGAAGGCTGTTTGTTTTTGCGTTCTTCAAATATTTAAGATTCATTCAGTACTTTGTTGAAAATTGGGAAATGGCTCGACAAATCAGTAAAATGGACTCGTCATTTTATTTTAACAATAAGGTGGCCTGCATTCAATTATTATTTAACGAGGGTCTGTTGAGGACACGGATGTTGTATTCCGAGGGACTATTGTATGAGTTTAATGTAATTAGTTAGCTAGGTAATGCAATTTAGGTACTTTGTAGTTAGTTTGGTAGATAGTGATATTTAGGGACAAATAAGACTGTTGGTAGCATTGCGGTCAGTGGAGAAACAAGGATAGTTTGGCTGCACTGAATTCTTCAGTATAGCTACATACACAGTAAGTAAATAAATGAACAATTAAGTTATGACTTTAGTGATGTTAAAAGAATGTCCTCCAGCATGAAACTGCACTAAAAAGTAAAGAAATCATATTAAACATCATAGTCGTATATAAAAACATCATAGTTGTATAAAAAGTGCAAAGGTTTTAGAAAAAACTGCCACATCACATATTAGAAAGAAGAGCCGAGAGCACTTAAGAAAACTGAATGCCAGGACATTAATGAAATAGTGGGAGTCGTTCGTTAGTGCTAGGGAAAAAAAATCACTGCATATCAGAACCTATGCTAGAAAGTAGCTGAAAAATTGGGCAAGACTGAATTCAAAACATCTAAGGGAGTTTCCACAAAAGATATCAGATACATTTAATGAACTTTGTGGTGAATCAAATAACGGTAACATTGCTGATTGGATTGTAACGTTCTTCTTCTTAAACTTCCCTAGTTGTACCAGTATTGTAGTGTTAGAGCATTCCTATTCCTTTATCCCTTTTAAAGTCGGGCTAGAGGAACCGAAGCCTTGGATCGGATAGAGAACCAGGATAGGTGATCAGCCCAATACCTGGTGAAAAGGTGAAGGAAGTGTATGATATACATAGTGTTCATTTTTATTCGTTACTTCCCGCCCTCCGATAGAGCAAGAATGATGTCATAGTTGACTGGTGAGTCTATCTTGAAATCATAGTGCCCTCTATGGAGAAGAAGTGGTAATTTTTGCGGAACAGTAAACAAATTACAGCGCTCTGAGTGTGGTTGTCCTAGTAACTAATACAATCAGCTTCCCCTGGATATGAACAAAGAGCACCGTGTCTTCATGGTTGAATGCTACTTTCGTACCAGCATAAAATTGGTGCAACATATAAATATAGCTTAAACCGTTGCATAAATGAGTTTATCCAACACTATCCGGCATTCAGACAAGTCCGTCGAAGCGTAACGTTGTCAAATGTGTCTAGGTACCATCAAATTGACATACTTTTGTTTGTAATATAAACGTCTTATGTTTTATCAGTATATGATATAAATTTTTTCTCATTCTCATTGTCATTAATGTTGGTATCCTTATGTCTTTAAAAACCAATAGGTGCATCAAACATTTCCAAGATACAGGATCAGTTACTCGCAAAGAGAGAGACACTGGACGCTATAAAGTGACTAGTCCCAATCTAGAAGCAATAAATAATTCTGCCATGGCCGGGATTAGAACCACGGATCTCCTGGTTTCCGTCCAGTCGCTCTAACCCATTGAGCTGCCATGGCCAACGTGCCATCCTGGCATTAAATTCTCCAGTTGACTCATATATTTTCCCGGTAGACCACTAGGGACTCTTGCATTCAAAATACACTGTGGTCACTTACTATCTTAAGTACTTGAGTCCCAGGCTTCATCGTTTAACTCTTATTATTTTAGTTAATTGATGGAAGTTAATCTTTTCTTCACACTAGCCATATATAGGCTAAGGTCTTTGATAGATAGTCAACCTGGCACGTTGGTCATGGTAGCTCAATGAGTTAGAGCAACTGGACGGAAACCAGGAAATCCGTGGTTCAAATCCCAGGCATTGAATTTTTCATGTTGAATCTATCAAAGACCTTAGCCTATACACGGCTAGTGTGAAGAAATGATTAATTTCCATCAATTAACTAAAATAATGTTATGACAGAAAGGCCTCAAGCATACCTTCTCGCAATACAGACAGCGTTTAAGGGGAAGAGAGAAAGGAAATATAAGAAAATGGACACTAAGACTATGTACTAGAGATATTTTCTTGTTTACACTTGGATGAAAGCTTTGTACAGATTGTAATACTAATTTATTTTTCATTCCTAGAACATGTTCTGCTAATTTTCTGGTTTGTAATGAAGTTACATTGTGAGGAAACTGTGAGTGATAGAAAAATATTTCTATTTTATGTGACAGGTTTACAATATGCATATATGTCTACTATAACAGAAAAACAGATGTTCATTGTGAAATAAGTGTTCATTGACTTATCATTTCGTATATTCTTCATGATATACTTTTATGGCTGCATAATTAGCTTTGCAGTGCATTGCATTGTAGTATATAGTTTTTTAAAAACAGTTATCTTATCTATGCACCAGGAGAAATTACGTATCTTTATATTACGCGGGCAGAACCATCTCTCAAATAGTATGTTTACCTACTGGTAGAGGGAGACTTCAAAACTGCTGTCAGCACATCAAATACGATCGAAATCCACTAGGGCAATCGTATATAAACTTGCTCCATCAGTGATGCTATTAATGACATCACATTTTGTGTGGTGAAATTACGGATAAAAATGAACACTGTGTATAAAATTTTACAGTATAGCCTGCTACATTTGATAACAAGCAAGTGTTAGGCAAGCTATCAACAAAATTTGTCCACATGCTCAAATCCAAAGATGTTACCAATGCTAAGCACTTGGGGAACATAAAAACAAGGAAAATATTTACCCTGTTGACGTTCATTACATTACAGAGAGTTTCTGCAGAATACCAAAGCCAGTATGGTCAGGCACACATACACACGCGCGCGCACCCACATCTCAACCTGAGCTCCTCCCAGAAGTGAAGCCTGTATTTGGCAGGAATGTTCTAATCACATTAGTAATACTAGAACCCTCTCAGAGGATTCCTGTCGACAATTATCAAGGCCACCTCACAACTGCTGCTGCTAATGCAAGTATAACTGTGAGGGCTAGCGATGCCACGGAATGTTGTGAGGTACATGCCAGTTGATCCTGATGGTACCGAATTGTCATTGGTGGCTTCGATGACGGCTTACACCATTCCCCTATTCTCTCCAGCTCTTCCTGCAATACACACAACCACATCTAGTTAAATAAACTCTTTAGATATGATATTTACAAATATGTTGAATTTTCAATTTAGGGAAAAGCATTTAATATATAAAAATAAAATTTCAGTATTTCTGTGGTCACTAGCCAAATGCTAGGTAGATTAATTACATCCTCTGAATTTCCTTTCTCTCCTTTAAACCTCACTAATTATTTACTTTGGCTTTCAATTAATTTGGTCCTATCTGGGTTGACAGGTGTTTTAGTTCTGCATGGCAGGAAATTTGTGCTCTTAAACCTTTGTTCCGTTGGTTCAAATTTGCAATACTATATATATTGTCACATTGACATTCGTGTGGCCTACCGAGAGATTATATTACTATTGCTGTCTGTTTTGAAGGAAAAGAGTTGAGTCGAAAAACTCAGTTGCCATCATCAAGAAGCAAGAGTACAGGAAAAATCTATTTGTAGTTGGCTTTTTGACACTTTTGTCATTTACATTTTTATATTATTGAAGGATTGATTTCAGAAGGGTTGAGTCCATTATCAACCTCAGTCCAACAATCGTCCGCTGTTATCTACTGGTGGGATTTCAAAGTTCATTACTCAGTCCTTATTTTCCAATATGAATATTATTAATGTTATTAATAATAACATTAATAATGTTATTAATAATAGTTATTAATGTTATTAATCTCCCATGTTATCTCCCATGTTAAGTGCGTTCAAAACAAAATGAGCCAGAGACATAATTACATAAACCAGTACCTGTATTAAGTTAATTAGGAGTCGATTAATAACACAAAACAACACTCACATACAGTACCTGTATGTTAGAAGTATTGGTCCTGGCTGTTGAGACACTTGTTCCACTGACACAAGGTGGTGAATTACTGTCTCATAAAAGTCCCAGGGCTGCAATGTGAGCCAGTTCCTCACGTACAGCTGGACGTCTTCATCCGAGGTGAACGTTTGCCCCTCAGAGTCTTTTTAAGAGGACCAAAAATGGCGTAATCACAGGGAGAGGAGTCTGGACTGTATGGAGGGTGGCCAATGACCTCCCATTTGAATTTCTGCAGGAGTGAGGCTTTGCATTGACGTAGAGCAGAATGACCTCACGAGTGAGATTGCCTGGTGATTTTGATTTGATCGCTTGGTGAAGGTTGGTCAAGGATTGCGAGTAGTGCTGGGCATTCACTGTTGTCCCGTGCTGCAGGAAATGTATCAGAAGGGGGCCATCTTGATCAAAGAAGAATGTCGCATAACCTTTCCTGCACTTGTGCGGATGGCCTTGGCTTTTTTTGGTGATGGTGACCCTGGAAGCTTCCACTGGAGGCTTTGTCGTTTTGATTTTGATTTGAAGTGATGACACCATGACTCATCTCCAGTCACCACTCGTGCCAGGAACTCATTCGCTTCCTTAGCATATCGCTGCAGATGACCAAAACAATGGGCCATTCGACATGCTTCCTGGTGTGGTTGAAGACTGTGGGGCATCCATTGGGCACACACTTTGCATAAGAGCAGTCGTTCCTTCATGATGTGTGAACATTTCTGATGCTCAAGCTGACCTCGGCGGCTATGGCTTTCACTGTCACTCAGCGGTCCTGGGTAATGAGTGCATCAACCAGTTGGACAATTATTTTAGTTAATTATTTTAGTTAATTCACACTAGCCATATATAGGCTAAGGTTTTTCATAGATAGAGTCAACATGAAAAATTCAATGCCATAGCTGGGATTTGAACCACGGATCTCCTGATTTCCATCCAGTTGCTCTAACCCCTTAAGCTACCACGGCCAATGTGCCGACCTGACATTAAATTCTCCATTTGACTCATATATTTCCCATATAGTAAGTCGCCATAAATGATGTATCTCAGATGCGAGAGCCCCTAGTGGTTTACCGGGGAAATATGAGCAAATGGAGAATTTAATGTCAGGACGGCACGTTGACCATGGTAGCTCAATGGGTTAGAGCGACTGGACGGAAACCAGGAGATCCGTGGTTCAAATTCCAGCCATGGCATTGAATCTTTCATGTTGACTCTATCAACCAGCTGGACCATGACATCAGTAATGCAGTGTGGTGCTCCAGACTGTGCATCATCGGCTAACGACACTCGTCCTCTCCTAAAGTGCTTGTACCATACTTTGACCCTTGCAAGGGACATTCAGTGTTTGCCGTACACTTGTGACATTCGTCAATGAATGTACGTTTCCCGTACTCTTTCCGCTGTCAGAAAACGAACAACACCTCTTTGCTCTTCTTCTGAAGTCTTCATTTCACTGTTTACAATGCGAATGGCAGCGTTCCATGATTGATGCATGCTGCTAGTTTTGTATAGTGACGTGACGTGCACGTGTGCTTTCTAGCGACGGGCTGTGAACTTCCATGCTCTAGTCAGAACAACACTTCGTTACACATGCCACAATATTACCATCCTGTCACAGGTTTGTGCATACCAGTCTCCGGCTCGTTTCTTTTTGAATGCCCCTTATATTTTGGTTTATCATTTAGTTTGGGAGAAAAGAAAAGCTAATTATACATCAGTACTGAGCTAACAGTTTGGTGAAAATAAACCACTTTTCATCATTTGTAACAATAATTATCAAAGATAAGTGAAGTTTCAGTCACTACCACTTACTATAATTTCCGAATTATATTTGCTTTACTTCAACAGCTTCAGTTTTTAAATGTTATTATCAATTGTATTACGAGGGTTGTTCAATAAAGAATGATCACAATTTTTTTGACAACGTACCTTTACTCATCCTCATAATTTTGATGGTCCTTCTCAAAATAGTCTCCTCTGAATGTGATGTACTTGTCCCAGCGTTTCTGTCAGTCTTCAAAGACATGCTGGAAACTATTTTTTGAGAGATTCTTCAAAATTGCCTCCGCAGCCTTCACCACTGCTTCTGATGATGGATAATGCCTCCCACGAAGGCGTTTCTTCAAGTTAGGGAATAGAAAAAAGTCACATGGGGCTAAATCCGGACTATTGGGACTATAGGGAGGGTGAAGGATGCACTTCACGTTGAGTTTTGCAAGATATTCAGCAACAACATTAGCAATATGCGACCGCGCATTATCGTGGTGCAGCATCCAGGCTGCTTTACGGAAATGTGGTCTTTTGTGCCTCATATGGACTTGCAATGTTTTCAGGACATCCCTGTAGTATTGTCCAGTTACTGATGTGTGTGCAGGTACAACATGCTGATAAACCATTCCATGAATATCAAAGAATGAGATGACCATAACTTTCCCAGCAGAATCAACCACTTTTGCTTTTCTGGGGGTTGGTAATGAAGGAGATGTCCACACTGAGCTTTGCTGTTTGATTTCAGGATCAAAGTGATGTAGCCAAGTTTCATCAGCAGTGATTATTACAAAATTGAATCGAGAATATATTGACACATTGCTTCACTCACACTGTTTATTCACAGGACATGTTTCAAGAGCTCTTGCTCCTATCCTCAGCTGATACTCGACTAGAGCAAGTTGTAATGGTTTCTTCTTTCTCCGTATTGTCAATAGATGGCGTGATGTACTTGTCAAAGATGTCCGGTGGTGGAGTTTCAAAATTCATGACTCTATGACGATTTTTGTTAATGAAGATTTTTTCCCATACGGAAAGGTCTATGGGGTGATTAACGTATTTTATTAGAGATGTTTCCAAATTGATGTCATGTCTAGTATTCAAAAAATGAAAAGCCACTGCTGATTTTTCTGTTTCACCATTTTTAATGTTTCTCATATGTTCTTTAGTTCTGATGTTAATATTTCTTTTTGTTTTTCCTATATAAATTTTAGGGCAAGTTTCACATTTGATCTCATAGATTCCTGGTTTTTCTTTGGTAGTGATTGAATTTTTGGGAGGGCCTTTTAACAAATTTCTGATATTAAACCTATTTTGAGGTGCAAGAGTTATGTTGTGTTTTGAGAAGATTTTTTGGAATTTGTTATAGGCTGATGGGTGGAAGGTGAATTTTTTAAAAAGTTTTTTCTCTTTTTCTCCTGTAGGTTCTAGGGTGGTGGTTTCTTTTATTTTCTTAGCTTTGTTGAGTCTGTTAACAGTTTTGTCTACTAAATTTGGGTTGAAACCGTTGGATATAGCTACTTTTTTTATGTGTAGGTATTCTTCTTGATAATCTTCTCTGTTTAGTGGAAAGTTGATCATCCGAAAGATTAAACTGTTGAAAATGGCATGTTGGTGTTGTTTTGGGTTGAAACTGTTATTCTTAATGTAATTATCTGTGTGTGTCGGTTTCCTGTAGATACCAAAAGTGAGTTTGTTGTTCATTTTTTTGATCTTGATGTCCAAAAAGGGGAGCACACCATCCTCTTCTGTTTCCAATGTAAATTTTATAGCTGGATTTTGTATATTCAAAAGTTTAAGACCATCTTGTATGAGTTTTTTAGGTATATGTCGTCAACATAGCGATACCACACTTTGAAATAATTTGGAAAAGCTTTTGTGATATGTGTTTCAAAAGCACTCATGAATAAATCTGCCAAGAAGGGAGACAATGGGTTGCCCATAGCTAGGCCCGTTTTTTGTTTATAGATCTGTCCATTAAAGCTGAAAAAATTTTGATTGATACAAATTTCTGTAAGTTGTGAAAGTTCTTCTATTTCTTCAGGTGTTATTTGTATTGATTCCAGCTATTTTTTGAGAAGTGGAATAAGCTCATTGGTCGGTATACCTGGATATAAAGAAATGACGTCAAAGGAAACTAAAGCATCTGTAGAGTTGATCTTTGTGTCCTTCAGGAGATTTAACAATTCAAACGAGTTTTTGATACTTAAATTTTGAAATTTTGTGAAGGATCTGAAGATTTGAACCAGCCATTTTGATAGTTGGTAAGTGGGTGCATCAATGTTATTAATTATTGGTCTGAGGGTAATTTCAGGTTTATGTATTTTGGGTAAACCATATATGTATGGTGTTTTTGGACTGTCTATTTTATTGTTCAATTTATCTCTTTTAGTCATGATTTTACTGTTTTTAATTGCTAATTCCACAGATTTGCATGCTTTCTTTAATGGATTGTTTTCTAGTTTAACAAATTCTTTTCCGTTTAAAAGGTTGTCCATTTTTTGCGATAGTCTTCTTCGTCCAATATTACTATTTTGTTACCCTTGTCTGCTTTTGTGTAGACTACCGGTTTTTCATTTAAATTTTTGATTAATTTTTTATATGAATATCTTTTTGAATTTGCATTTTGAATATGATCTAGAGTTTCTAAGCACTGTGTTCTGATCGTAGATTTTTTGTTATCGGGCAAATTATATATCGCTATTTCAATGTCCGCTATATAGTTTTCAATGTTTTTTGTGTAATCTACACATGTTTTTAGGCCTTTGTTTAGAAAATCTATTTCTTTCTCCGTGAAGTTGCATTTGGATAGATTCGTTACATTGTTAGGTTTTTGACATGAGAGTAATAAATCTTGCTTTTTATGTGGATACGGTTCTTGCTTCTTTTGAAGATTCATGAATTTTTGTTTTAAAATGGCTGTTTTCTTACGCATTTTCAAATTAAGAATTGACAGCATATTATTTTCTAAGTTAGACCACATGGCCGGGTTCATACATTTCGAAATTTTTAAGTGTAGTTCGTATATTTTTAATTCTGTGGAATGTAACGAATTGTACAATTCGTTGTACAATTAACAATTCGTTACATTCCACAGAATTAAAAATATACGAACTACACTTAAAAATTTCGAAATGTATGAACCCGGCCATGTGGTCTAACTTAGAAAATAATATGCTGTCAATTCTTAATTTGAAAATGCGTAAGAAAACAGCCATTTTAAAACAAAAATTCATGAATCTTCAAAAGAAGCAAGAACCGTATCCACATAAAAAGCAAGATTTATTACTCTCATGTCAAAAACCTAACAATGTAACGAATCTATCCACATGCAACTTCACGGAGAAAGAAATAGATTTTCTAAACAAAGGCCTAAAAACATGTGTAGATTACACAAAAAACATTGAAAACTATATCGCGGACATTGAAATAGCGATATATAATTTGCCCGATAACAAAAAATCTACGATCAGAACACAGTGCTTAGAAACTCTAGATCATATTCAAAATGCAAATTCAAAAAGATATTCATATAAAAAATTAATCAAAAATTTAAATGAAAAACCGGTAGTCTACACAAAAGCAGACAAGGGTAACAAAATAGTAATATTGGACGAAGAAGACTATCGCAAAAAAATGGACAACCTTTTAAACGGAAAAGAATTTGTTAAACTAGAAAACAATCCATTAAAGAAAGCATGCAAATCTGTGGAATTAGCAATTAAAAACAGTAAAATCATGACTAAAAGAGATAAATTGAACAATAAAATAGACAGTCCAAAAACACCATACATATATGGTTTACCCAAAATACATAAACCTGAAATTACCCTCAGACCAATAATTAATAACATTGATGCACCCACTTACCAACTACCAAAATGGCTGGTTCAAATCTTCAGATCCTTCACAAAATTTCAAAATTTAAGTATCAAAAACTCGTTTGAATTGTTAAATCTCCTGAAGGACACAAAGATCAACTCTACAGATGCTTCAGTTTCCTTTGACGTCATTTCTTTATATCCAAGTATACCGACCAATGAGCTTATTCCACTTCTCAAAAAATGGCTGGAATCAATACAAATAACACCTGAAGAAATAGAAGAACTTTCACAACTTACAGAAATTTGTATCAATCAAAATTTTTTCAGCTTTAATGGACAGATCTATAAACAAAAAACGGGCCTAGCTATGGGCAACCCATTGTCTCCCTTCTTGGCAGATTTATTCATGAGTGCTTTTGAAACACATATCACAAAAGCTTTTCCAAATTATTTCAAAGTGTGGTATCGCTATGTTGACGACATAGTACCTAAAAAACTCATACAAGATGGTCTTAAACTTTTGAATATACAAAATCCAGCTATAAAATTTACATTGGAAACAGAAGAGGATGGTGTGCTCCCCTTTTTGGACATCAAAATCAAAAAAATGAACAACAAACTCACTTTTGGTATCTACAGGAAACCGACACACACAGATAATTACATTAAGAACAACAGTTTCAACCCAAAACAACACCAACATGCCATTTTCAACAGTTTAATCTTTCGGATGATCAACTTTCCACTAAACAGAGAAGATTATCAAGAAGAATACCTACACATAAAAAAAGTAGCTATATCCAACGGTTTCAACCCAAATTTAGTAGACAAAACTGTTAACAGACTCAACAAAGCTAAGAAAATAAAAGAAACCACCACCCTAGAACCTACAGGAGAAAAAGAGAAAAAACTTTTTAAAAAATTCACCTTCCACCCATCAGCCTATAACAAATTCCAAAAAATCTTCTCAAAACACAACATAACTCTTGCACCTCAAAATAGGTTTAATATCAGAAATTTGTTAAAAGGCCCTCCCAAAAATTCAATCACTACCAAAGAAAAACCAGGAATCTATGAGATCAAATGTGAAACTTGCCCTAAAATTTATATAGGAAAAACAAAAAGAAATATTAACATCAGAACTAAAGAACATCTAAGAAACATTAAAAATGGTGAAACAGAAAAATCAGCAGTGGCTTTTCATTTTTTGAATACTAGACATGACATCAATTTGGAAACATCTCTAATAAAATACGTTAATCACCCCATAGACCTTTCCGTATGGGAAAAAATCTTCATTAACAAAAATCGTCATAGAGTCATGAATTTTGAAACTCCACCACCGGACATCTTTGACAAGTACATCACGCCATCTATTGACAATACGGAGAAAGAAGAAACCACTACAACTTGCACTAGTCGAGTATCAGCTGAGGATAGGAGCAAGAGCTCTTGAAACATGTCCTGTGAATAAACAGTGTGAGTGAAGCAATGTGTCAATATATTCTCGATTCAATTTTGTACTAATTTGTGCTTCACTGTCCCTACGCTTCTTTCAAGTTTATACTTTGAGCAGTGATTATGTTTGAAAGAAACTCCGGATCTTCCTCTAACATCAACTTTAACTGCATGTTACCTCCATTGCAGCGGTAGGCGATACTGAACATATCTGAACTTGCCTGGTTCTCACAGGCGGGAACCAGGAATACCGACAATGAAACTACTTTGGCGTGTTTGTTTCACATTAAGCTAACAGAATATAATAAGATTGAATTTTAGTGCGAAAAATTATAAAAATTATGATCATTCTTTATTGAACAGCCCTCGTATTTAGGTAAAGACCTACCTTACATAGTTCCTCACAAGAGGGACATACAAGAGCACCCTTATGGAGCCATCCGTTGGAAATAATGCGGATAGGCAGTTCCTGGCCTTCTTCATAACAAGTGTAAGTGTAATTAGCTACCTAGAATATAAAACAAACAACTGCTGCATTTTCTAAGAACAAACAAAACAGTAGAACAGCTATTAAAAACAAAAGCATTACAAACAGTGGCGTTAGTGTCTGCATTCCAAATTGAATTGTTAGAGCTATACTGTCAGCAAAACCAAAGGATAGCAATGAGAAAGGAAACTGTGCTTTCTCCATTTTCAATCGCAGCTATCACACTGACCAGTAGAAATGGCTGTCAACAATGAACTGTATATTGTAGTACATTCAAATTTTCTGCGCAATCTTTTTAATAATAAAACTTATTACCTAGAAAGTTCCAACAAATAATTTCCATCCCTTCATGGAAATTTGCCATACTTATCAAACGACCCTCGTATATTTCATTAAAACAATTTTATAGAAAATCAAAATTTGAGGAAAGTTTTGTATTCAAAGAATAGTTTGGGGAAAGTTTTTCTTGTTATATGCCTGAAAGTTGCTGAATTTAATTGAATATACAAATACGGATAGAAAGACAAAAGTGGAAAAGGGCAAAAACAACAGAAACATGATTACTTACAGAAATATGCAGCCTGCCACCTTGACAGACATACTGGTAGCATCCAGAGCCCCAGTGCTGCCACTGGCGCACTTGACGGCACGAACGCTCCTCCCACATGTGGTTGGTGTGATCAAAACAACGTGAATTTGGTCCATAGCTTTCAAGCGCAAAATTCTTTTCTTGATCTGTATAAAACATCAGCAATGAATCTTTATTCACAAATTATTTGAATACCTATTAACTTACACAGTTTACTGCTTACAAGTGTTATGTAAGTTTTGTTTTCTAAGTTGGCAGAAATATATAAAGAATATAAAGTACACAGAATCCTTTGAATAATTTAGAAGGGTTCTGTAGAAATTCTTAGAATGATTACAACTTCTAGTATGAAAGAATTTTTACTAAAAATTACAAATTATTGGACAGTTCCATAAGGGAGAATTTTCAGCAATAAGTAGCATAAATAGTCATACCAACATTTGAAGAATGGAAGTTCTAAGTTTTGTGTTGTACATCTGATTTCCATTTGTCATCAAGTCAGAAATGTATACATTGTTTTGGAGAAAATGGCTGCTTTAGCAACCAATTGTAGCTGGTGTGTGTTTGAATTTGCATGAATAAACCCTGTTTTAGCAGTTCATCGAACATTTAGATGGCATTATTAATTTTTAGATGAGTCGTATTTATTACACATCTGCTTCACTTTCGTACCTATTTTGAGTTGAGCTCAAAATAGGTATGAAAGTGAAGCAGATGTGTAATAAATACGACTCATCTAAAAATTAATAATTATTTCGCTTCACTGTGGTGTTCCAACACAGTTAAATCTGGATTTAGATGGCAGTTTGAATGTTCTGCACCTGTCTTCAGTCCAAAGGTGGTATGAACAGTTTTGTCACAGAGGACGTATTTGTCATGAAGGGAAGGACATGCGCAAGGCCAAGTGTAAATGAAGAAATTATTGACAAGAGTCCGTGAAAGCTTTATACAGAGTCCTGAAAAGTCAGTATAGAGAGTCAGTCAACAGTTGCAGATACCAACATCAACAGTATGGAAGATTACACAGAAGTAAATGAGGTTATTTCCATACAAACTGCAGTCTGATGAACCACGAAAAGGTTATCGTTTTCTGAGAAGATTATGGCCATGATCGAAGAGGTTTGCCAAAGAAAATCATTATGAGCAATGAAGCAACATTTCATGTACCTGGAAGAGTCAGTAGATACGTTGTCATATATGGTGATCTGGGAAATCTCATGCTGCGATTCAGACAGGACGTGACTGCCCAAAAGTAAACTTGTTTTGTAAAGACGAGTGTTTTTCTTATTTCTTTTCACTGAGAATGAATCAATGAAATATGCAGTTGCACATGTTAAAACTGATTAATGTCACAGCTCACGGATGAAGAGGAACAGGGATTCATTTTCCAATTTCCATTTTGGATGGAGACCAAGAGATTTGTGGTTCAAATCTTGGCATTGAATTTTTCAGTCTAACTCTAGGTATTCAAAACCTTGCTGTACACATGGCTAGTGTGGAAGAATGATGATTAACTTCCAATAATTAACCTAACAATGGTTTAGGTATAAAGCCTGGGACTTAAGTACTTACGGCATAGTAAGTCACCACAAAAGCTGCATATCTCATACCCCATGTGAGAACTCCTAGTGGTCTACCGGGAAACATATGAGTCAGTTGGAGAACTTAATATCATGTCGCCATGTTGGCCATGATAGATCAATGGTTAAGAGCAACTGGACATACACCAGGAGATCCTTAGTTCAAATTTTGGCTGCGGGATTTAATTTCTCAGTCTGATTACAGCTATCCAATAATGTCACACTTAAGTAACTCTCTCAAAATAGTTATTCTAATGCAGCCATTCAGAACTAATTTTAAATACCTCTTTTTTCTTTTTTGTCTTAAGTGCATCTCAACATAGGAAATGTTGCATGTGACCAAAGTGAGATTTTGTTAGTAATACTTGTTCTGAAGTATTACTGATAACTAAAATAGAAGTTTTCTTAAAAGGTGTAAAAGATACACAGACATCTTCTATGATGATGGGATAGAATCACATGACTTACTGCCTGTGCTGCCTCATTGTTAAGATGTTTATTATTATATCTATCCTTAAAATTTAGGGATCTACGAATATCAGACTCTGCCAGCTAACAATGTGCTTCACGGTGTCAAGAAAATGTTACTTGGCCATGCATCCAAATGAAGCCACCATATTTAATACAATTACATTAATTTTTATTTGTTTGAAGTGAATATGTAAGAAAAGAAGGCTTATCATACTTGGATTATTTTCAGCATACTGGCAATGAGATCCTCTAACTATGATATTTCTGGACCTCCATGTGAACTCCTGTATATATGGACAGTAATCTGCCAGAGAAACTGATCCACCGTAATATCCTTCATTTCCTGGTGTCACATGAGGTATCGAGTCAAAATTCTGAAACAAATACATAGTAAAGGTGAAAGGAGACACATAAATTTGATGTGTAGACATTGTACAACATTTTTCTCTCAAATTAATCAATATGAACTTAATGGAATGAAAAGAAAAAAAAACTGTTTATGTCACAAGTCAATGTTTGTTACAAATGAGATGTATCACATCCCAGTTCAACCTGGAAATACCCAAAAGATGTAACAAAGAGTATTTGGAAATGATTAGCCTTTGCAACAACAAAGACATTGTATTATTAAATTATAGATGAGTCGCATTTATTACACTTCAGCTTCACTTACGTACCTATATTAAGGACATGTTTTGCGAACTATTGTTTGCATCATCGGCTCTAATGCGACTAAAGCTTGATCCAGTGGTGTGGGTAGTTCTAGAGTTGCTGCTGCCATCTGTTGATCTTGTGATAAATTTAAATGTGGAGTTGTCTTCTGGCGGGATTTCGAAGTTCATTAGTTAGTTTTTATGTTTTTCTATGTAAATTCTCTCCCATATGACGACTTCACTATATTTTTGTACGTTTTACATAGGGAGGACATAAAGAAACATAGGCACTAGAAAGAAAGAACATTTTAGGCACTTAAGATACAAAAATATTGATAAGTCTGCAATAGCAGCTCATTTCTGGTCTGAAAATCATGAGATTGAAGATAGCACCAAATTAAATTTAAAGGGAGTCGATTAATGACATTAAACAACACTTACTTTTAAATTTTTCCGGAGCATGTTTCAGAGACTTTGCCTCCATCCTCAACCGGCCATCAACTGGTTCTCATTGGTGTAGTTGACGATATTTTGTCATAGGTCTCTTCTCATTAATCGACTCCCTTTAAATTTAATTTACTATAACAAAACTATTTACAACACTTCCAAGTAAGGAATTGTAGCACCAAATTACTAAAATACATACAAAAACATAGTGAACTTGTCATATGGGAGAGAATATACATAGAAAAACATAAAAAGCAACTAATGAACTTTAAAACCCCGCCAGAAGACAACCCCACATTTAAATTCATCACAAAATCAACAGATGGCAGCAGTAACTCCAGAACTACCCACAGCACTGGATCAAGCTTTAGTCGCATTAGAGCTGATGATGCAAACAATAGTTCACAAAATACATCCTTAATACAGGTACGTAAGTGAAGCTGATGTGTAATAAATATTACTTATCTATAATTTAATAATTATTTCGCTTCACTGTGGTGTTCCAATACAGTTAAATTTTGATATAAAGACATTGTATCTTTGAGGTCACTTTGCAACTGCAAACTAACCTAGTAAACAAAATTCTTTGACTAAAGAAGGACATAAAAACTTTACCTCAAGATTAGAAATAACTAACTAAAGTAGACACAAATCTTAAGATGAGGTTTCCTGCTTCCAAACATTGTGATGCACTTTAAAATTATTGACAGCTACTCAATGTCAATAGAACTAATACAGCTATCTCTCAGGTTCAATTCCCAGTCACGGGATGAGAAGTAACCTCGACAGTGTTTGGCACTCTGAGAATGAATATGGACGTGAAAGTAAACTTAAGATAACAAAAACCTATGGTAACATAATCTAAAGAGTAAATTCATCAAACGTTCCTTAGATCTGACCATAGCAGTTAAAGGGCGTTGTTATATTAGAACTTATAAAGTAGAGCTAATAATATTATATCATTTAATATTTACAAGCAACAATATTCATCTTTCCTTACTTGGTAAATAAGTGGCAGTTTCTCGTGATGCTCCACCAAGTTACAAAGTGCAACAGAATTGCGATCTTCTGTACATTCCGTTTCCAGGGGATCACGCTTCACCTTGTTGCAGAAGGGATGGATTGACTTCCCACTGGAACATTGCATTCAGAAATTAATGGCTTTAGTAACATAGTTTACCCTAAAAACTGCACATGATACACCTAAATATTTGGAGAAGTATGAGGAGCATTCAAAAACAAACGAGCCAGAGTCTGGTATGCGCAAACCAATGACAGGACCGTAATATTGTGGCATATGTAACAAAGTGTTGTTCCAACCAGAGCGTTGAAGTTTACAGTCCATCGCTAGAGGACATGTGTGCGTGTCACATGACTATACAAAGCTACCAGCTTTGTATACATCAATTGTCCAATGCTATCAGTCGCATTGCAAACAGTGAAATGGAGGCCTCAAAAGAAGAGCAAAGAGGTGTTGTTCGTTTTCTGACAGCAGAAGGAGTAGGGGGAATGGACATTCATCCACGAATGTCACAAGTGTACAGCGAACACTGCATGTCCCTTGCAAGGGTCAAGATGTGGCACAAGTGCTTCAGGGGAGGATGGGTGTCATTAGCCGATGATGCATGGTCTGGAGCATCACACTGCATTACCAATGACATCCTCCAGCTGGTTGATGCACTCATTACCCAGGACTGCCGAGTGACAGAGAAAGGCATAGCCGCCAAGGTCGGATTGAGAAAGCCAAGGCCATCCACACAAGTGCAGGAAAGGTTATGCTGACGTTCTTCTTTGACCAAGATGACCCCCTTCTGATACACTTCCTGCAGCATGAGACCACAGTGAATGCCCAGCATTACTCGCAATCCTTGACCAACCTTCGCCAAGTGAACAAATCAAAATGACCAGACAATCTCACCCGCGAGGTCATTCTGCTCCGCATCAACACAAAACCTCATATGGCCAACACATCGCAGCACTCCTACAGAAATTCAAATGGGAGGTTCTTGGCCACCATCCATAAATATCAGACCTCTCTCCCTGTGATTACCCAGTTTTGGTCCCCTTAAAAAGGCTGTGAGGGGTAAACAATTCACCTCGGACGACAACGTCCAGCTGTACATGCGGAACTGACTCATATCACAGCCCCACACTTTTATAAGACAGCCATTCACTGCCTTGTGTCACAGTGGGACAAGTGTCTCAACAGCCAGGGCCAGTACTTATAACATACAGGCACTGGTTTCTGTAATTATGTCTCTGGCTCGTTTCTTTCTGAACACTCCTTATACAAAAGTGAATCGAGAAGATATTGACACATTGCTTCACTCACACTGATTATTCACAGGACATGTTTCAAGAGCTCTTGCTCCTATCATCAGCTGATACTCGATTAGTGTAAGTTGTAGTGGTTTCCTCTTTCTCCGTATTGTCAATAGATGGCGTGATGTACTTGTCAAAGATGTCCGGTGGTGGAGTTTCAAAATTCATGACTCTATGACGATTTTTGTTAATGAAGATTTTTTCCCATACGGAAAGGTCTATGGGGTGATTAACATATTTTATTAGAGATGTTTCCAAGTTGATGTCATGTCTAGTATTCAAAAAATGAAAAGCCACTGCTGATTTTTCTGTTTCACCATTTTTAATGTTTCTTAGATGTTCTTTAGTTCTGATGTTAATATTTCTTTTTGTTTTTCCTATATAAATTTTAGGGCAAGTTTCACATTTGATCTCATAGATTCCTGGTTTTTCTTTGGTAGTGATTGAATTTTTGGGAGGGCCTTTTAACAAATTTCTGATATTAAACCTATTTTGAGGTGCAAGAGTTATGTTGTGTTTTGAGAAGATTTTTTGGAATTTGTTATAGGCTGATGGGTGGAAGGTGAATTTTTTAAAAAAAATTTTCTCTTTTTCTCCTGTAGGTTCTAGGGTGGTGGTTTCTTTTATTTTCTTAGCTTTGTTGAGTCTGTTAACTGTTTTGTCTACTAAATTTGGGTTGAAACCGTTGGATATAGCTACTTTTTATATGTGTAGGTATTCTTCTTGATAATCTTCTCTGTTTAGTGGAAAGTTGATCATCCGAAAGATTAAACTGTTGAAAATGGCATGTTGGTGTTGTTTTGGGTTGAAACTGTTGTTCTTGATGTAATTATCTGTGTGTGTCGGTTTCCTGTAAATACCAAAGGTGAGTTTGTTGTTCATTTTTTTGATCTTGATGTCCAAAAAGGGAAGTACACCATCCTCTTCTGTTTCCAATGTAAATTTTATAGCTGGATTTTGTATATTCAAAAGTTTAAGACCATCTTGTATGAGTTTTTTAGGTACTATTGCGAAAATGTCGTCAACATAGCGATACCACACTTTGAAATAATTTGGAATAGTTTTTGTGATATGTGTTTCAAAAGCACTCATGAATAAATCTGCCAAGAAGGGAGACAATGGGTTGCCATAGCTAGGCCCGTATTTTTGTTTATAGATTTGTCCATTAAAGCTGAAAACATTTTGATTGATACAAATTTCTGTAAGTTGTGAAAGTTCTTCTATTTCTTCAGATGTTATTTGTATTGATTCCAGCCATTTTTTGAGAAGTGGAATAAGCTCATTGGTAGGTATACTTGGATATAAAGAAACGACGTCAAAGGAAACTAAAGCATCTGTAGAGTTGATCTTTGTGTCCTTCAGGGGATTTAACAATTCAAACGAGTTTTTAATACTTAAATTTTCAAATTTTGTGAAGGATCTGAAGATTTGAACCAGCCATTTTGATAGTTGGTAAGTGTGTGCATCAATGTTATTAATTATTGGTCCGAGGGTAATTTCAGGTTTATGTATTTTGGGTAAACCATATATGTATGGTATTTGGACTGTCTATTTTATTGTTCAATTTATCTCTTTTAGTCACGATTTTACTGTTTTTAATTGCTAATTCCACAGATTTGCATGCTTTCTTTAATGGATTGTTTTCTAGTTTAACAAATTCTTTTCCGTTTAAAAGGTTGTCCATTTTTTTGCGATAGTCTTCTTCGTCCAATATTACTATTTTGTTACCATTGTCTGCTTTTGTGTAGACTACCGGTTTTTCATTTAAATTTTTTATCAATTTTTTATATAAATATCTTTTTGAATTTGCATTTTGAATATGATCTAGAGTTTCTAAGCACTGTGATCAGATCGTAGATTTTTTATTATCGGGCAAATTATATATCGCTATTTCAATTTGCCCGATAACAAAAAATCTACGATCAGAACACAGTGCATAGAAACTCTAGATCATATTCAAAATGCAAATTCAGAAAGATATTCATATAAAAAATTAATAACAAATTTAAATGAAAAACCGGTAGTCTACACAAAAGCAGACAAGGGTAACAAAATAGTAATATTGGACGAAGAAGACTATCGCAAAAAAATGGACAACCTTTTAAACGGAAAAGAATTTGTTAAACTAGAAAACAATCCATTAAAGAAAGCATGCAAATCTGTGGAATTAGCAATTAAAAACAGTAAAATCGTGACTAAAAGAGATAAATTGAACAATAAAATAGACAGTCCAAAAACGCCATACATATATGGTTTACCCAAAATACATAAACCTGAAATTACCCTCAGACCAATAATTAATAACATTGATGCACCCACTTACCAACTATCAAAATGGCTGGTTCAAATCTTCAGATCCTTCACAAAATTTGAAAATTTAAGTATCAAAAACTCGTTTGAATTGTTAAATCCCCTGAAGGACACAAAGATCAACTCTACAGATGCTTTAGTTTCCTTTGACGTCATTTCTTTATATCCAAGTATACCTACCAATGAGCTTATTCCACTTCTCAAAAAATGGCTGGAATCAATACAAATAACATCTGAAGAAATAGAAGAACTTTCACAACTTACAGAAATTTGTATCAATCAAAATGTTTTCAGCTTTAATGGACAAATCTATAAACAAAAATACGGGCCTAGCTATGGGCAACCCATTGTCTCCCTTCTTGGCAGATTTATTTATGAGTGCTTTTGAAACACATATCACAAAAACTTTTCCAAATTATTTCAAAGTGTGGTATCGCTATGTTGACGACATTTTCGCAATAGTACCTAAAAAACTCATACAAGATGGTCTTAAACTTTTGAATATGTAATATGTAATATGTAATATTTATTGAGGTACTAAGCTTTTACAATTTTTGGACTGCCCTCTGTTTTGGCCCAGGCCACTGCTACACAGGACAGTCCATTAAGTATGTTTACAGACATGTTACAATATGTATTATTACAGAATAGTCACTTATTATTCCTTCTCTCTTTTTACAGTCCACACCCACTTGTTTTTAACCTTACTTAAAAACTGACCTATGTTATTATAATTTTTACTTAAAACCTTGATTAAGCTGATTCTCCTATTCATTTTTGATATTTGACATTCTTTCCTCCACATCTCTGTTTCCTTACAATCAAACAATATATGTTTTATATCCTCTTTATCTCCACACAATGGGCACTCGTCTTGTGGGTATCCATTTCTTTGACCTCTTAATCTCCATATCCCTGCTCTTAACCATGCTAACCCCTTTCTTTCTTCACTGTTAGTGCTATCTATATACCTCTCCCTCCCCCAACTATTTTTCAATTGAATATAGAAAACAAGTGATCTCTTCTCTGTTATTTGACTAAACAGTTTCTGGATCTCCATGTCTTCAAATCTTATTCTAGCCCCTTTCCAAAAACCTTTATAATTAGTTTCTCTCTTTCTCCAAATATCACCCATACCATTATTTTCCAAATTATTTCGTAAATTACTTACCCATCCTTTATTTGGTAAACTTAGTTCTTGATACTTCAAGCATTGTTTCAGTATATTGCCCTCCTCTAAATTCAATATCCTATACCAATATTTTAGTGCCCTTTCTATAACTAACCCTTTTCTTGGAACTCTCCCCATTTCAATTAGAGCTACTTCATTTGCAGTTGATATTGGCAGCCCTAGAACTTCCTTACAAAACCCCCTGTGTACATAATCTAAAACTTCCCATCCCTTTTCTAGCCCCCACATCTCAATACCATATAGCATTCGTGCCTCAACCACCGAATTATATACCCTTTCTAACCATTTCATTTCCATTTCAGGTGTTTTATACAAACATCCTCTTACAGCTGTCATTGCTGCTTTCCCTTTTGCCAGTGCGCATTTCTTTTGCTTCTCCCATTTTCCTCCTGCATCAATTTTCATTCCTAAGTAATTACATTCACGTACTACTTTATATTCGATTCCCTCTTTGTACCACTTCTCATGTTTACTCAGTTTAGTACCTTTTTTAAAAACTACAATTTGGGTTTTAGCTCTATTCACCTTTAGGCCCCAAGCTGCACAATATTTATCTATTTCTTGTAAAGATATTTTTAGCCCATTCACAGTAATAGCACCGATCACCAAGTCATCTGCAAACAATAATCCAGGGATTTGTATATTATTAATTACCGGCAAGAAATTATTATTATTGCTTATATTTTTCAATATATCATCTATGAACAAGTTAAACAGAACTGGGCTTAACTTGCACCCTTGCCTTAGCCCTTTTTCCTGGTGTATGTCCCTAGTTATTGCACCTTCTTCATATTTTATACAAAATATGTTCTCTTTGTATAACCCTTGTAGGATGGTTACCATTTTGTTACTAATCCCCTTCATTAATAATTTATACCACAGCAAATTCATCTCTATTCGATCAAAAGCTTTCTCGAGATCAATAAAGGCCATATATATTTTACCTTTTTTATATCTTAAATACTTGTCCACTAGTGTTTTTATAATAAAGACATTGTCCACTGTTCTCCTACCTTTCCTAAAGCCCATTTGATATTTTCTCTCTCGTGTCTTGCTGACGTCACCCCTCTTGTTTCGTCATCTCTTGCTGGCTCATTTCTTTTATCTTTCACTTCTCCCTGCGATGACGTATCATCTGACGTGACTAGTGGCGTCATGGTTTCTGTTGACATCACTACTGCTTTATCCTGCCGCTCTTCGTCCCACACGTGTCCGGCTCTTGGTGAACTCGAAGTTGTTGCGTTAATGATAATTTCCTGCGTATGGTGTAAATTTTGCTGATTTGTTTCCTCTTGCATTGTCCCGTTGCGCCATACGTCTCTCTTGCCCGTAGAAGTAGCATTGATTCCTTCAATCCATAGTTGTAGGTTTCGTATATATGCTCTCTTCCCTGCAGCTCTCGCCTCCATCATTCGCCGGATTAGGTTCTTTTTTGTGATTCTTTGCGTTGGCGTTAGGTCTTTGTTTATAAATATATCGCTCCCTTTCAGCATTTTTGCTCTGCCCAATATTTCATGAATTAATTGCATTGTTGAGAACTGAACAATGATTGGTCTTTTTCCTTTTTGTCTTCCTATGCGATAGGCTTCGATGATCTCCCATCCATGTATCTCTAATTCTAATTTGTCTTTCAATATTTGAGATATTTCTTGCACTGGCCAAAAACCTCTTCTTTCTTTCACTCCTATAAACACCAAATTAAATCTTCTTCTCCTCTCATCTGCTCTTTCTATTTTTATTCTCATTTCTTCCATGTCTGCCCGAATCCTTTGAATTTCTCTTCCAACTTCATCTTTAATTTCCTTCGCTATCTTATCCAGATTATTCGTTATCCTTTGCTCCATACCATCCATTTTGCTGATTTTCTCCACCAGTTCTGCTAGGATTCCCTGTATTTGCTCTGGGCCTGGGTTTTGCTCAATTCCAGCTATCAGTAACATCATTAGAATTATGATTATCAATAGTAATCCCTCCATCTTACTGCCTTCCATTCCTTTTTTTTTGGAATAATATTTGCCTGAAGAGTCCAATTCTTGCTCTGTAAACTGTGATTCCTACACCCATTGCTGGTTGAGTCACTTTTGCTCTCACACCTCAGGAGCACACTGTCACACGTCCTCCTCCTTCCACTGCTCACTTAGTACTCTCACTTTTGAATATACAAAATCCAGCTATAAAATTTACATTGGAAACAGAAGAGGATGGTGTACTTCCCTTTTTGGACATCAAGATCAAAAAAATGAACAACAAACTCACCTTTGGTATTTACAGGAAACCGACACACACAGATAATTACATCAAGAACAACAGTTTCAACCCAAAACAACACCAACATGCCATTTTCAACAGTTTAATCTTTCGGATGATCAACTTTCCACTAAACAGAGAAGATTATCAAGAAGAATACCTACACATAAAAAAAGTAGCTATATCCAACGGTTTCAACCCAAATTTAGTAGACAAAACAGTTAACAGACTCAACAAAGCTAAGAAAGAAACCACCACCCTAGAACCTACAGGAGAAAAAGAGAAAAAAACTTTTTAAAAAATTCACCTTCCACCCATCAGCCTATAACAAATTCCAAAAAATCTTCTCAAAACACAACATAGCTCTTGCACCTCAAAATAGGTTTAATATCAGAAATTTGTTAAAAGGCCCTCCCAAAAATTCAATCACTACCAAAGAAAAACCAGGAATCTATGAGATCAAATGTGAAACTTGCCCTAAATTTATATAGGAAAAACAAAAATAAATATTAACATCAGAACTAAAGAACATATAAGAAGCATTAAAAATGGTGAAACAGAAAAATCAGCAGTGGCTTTTCATTTCTTGAATACTAGACATGACATCAATTTGGAAACATCTCTAATAAAATACGTTAATCACCCCATAGACCTTTCCGTATGGGAAAAAATCTTCATTAACAAAAATCGTCATAGAGTCATGAATTTTGAAACTCCACCACCGGACATCTTTGACAAGTACATCACGCTATCTATTGACAATACGGAGAAAGAGGAAACCACTACAACTTGCACTAGTCGAGTATCAGCTGATGATAGGAGCGAGAGCTCTTGAAACATGTCCTGTGAATAAACAGTGTGAGTGAAGCAATGTGTCAATATCTTCTCAATTCACTTTTGTACTAATTTGTGCTTCACTGTCCCTACGCTTCTTCCAAGTTCATACTTTGACTCCTTATACAACCTGCTGCACACCCCAGCCTATGTAGCACATATAAGAGAGAGGTTAGAAAAAGTGGAAGATAAAGACCAAAGTTTCTTCTTGACCCCAATAATGACTACTGAAGACTGAAAGGCATGTGTTCACGAAGATTGCTGCACATGGATTTTAGTACAGAATATGCAATCAGAAAGGGTTCTACCTTGCCTTAAACCAATGTCTCTGTAACCTATACAATTAATCATGTGAACAATACCACTGACTTGACTGCATAGCAAGAAGAAAGTCTCCTAAATGTTATACAGATGATAAACTTTCAATGATACATGTATTCTGTCCAATGTATATATATTCAATAATAAATAAAAAAAATACAATTTAAAGCTTTGTAAGTATTCAAAATGTATCAAAGGTTTATTTCAAAGCATTGGGCATACTTTGATTCCACTGAGTATCATCACTAATAAGTACAAACCTTTTAGTTTTGTTGTCCATCCAGTCTTTGCAACTCTTCATGGCAAATTCACAGCCAAAGTTTTTTCCCCATGTGAGGGGTTGTGCCATGCTGTAGTTTGCTCTGTACCATCCTGTGTCCTCCATCAGTGCCAGAGTTATTCTGGAATATACTGGATTCTGTGTATGGGTTCCAGTCATAGCCTCATTCTGCAACATATGCAAGATGGAATTGGCAACAAAGTACTCAAGCAAGCAAAACAATTAAGAGAAATGTCTAACATGTTTCTATCACACAAGCAAAGAGAAGGAGAAAGATGAAGGAACAAGGATATAATGTGTTTATATGAAACTTCAGATTGTGGATTGACAAGGAGTAGCTGAGGAGAAAGCAAAGCAACATCTAAGTGATGACACAGCAGGAAATAACAAGGGCACTTCAATACCTGGAGTAAATGTCCAGAAAACAAAGACATATGGAGAAACAGCTGTGTTGTTGATGGAGGGGAAGTGTTGAATAACGCTATACTCTCAGGGCAGGCCATTCCCGCCTTCCCGCGCAATACACTGTCACTGCTGACTGAGGGGCGTGACGTCACTGAGAATACAACGCAAGATCGCTTACACGTGAATGTGCGTAATGCAATATTATGATTGCACATTATAAGATAAGGCGCTGGTGCATGCAAATTCCACAATCCTTCTGATGAAATAAACGAGATGCAGTTGCTTATGAGCTATTGTAGTTATTGGCTGTGTTTTTTGTCGTAACATTATGAAAACCATTGCGCTGTTGCTGAATGCAAACATGCTTCGTATAAAACTACGAATGTGATTTTCCATTGTTTGCCTAAAGATCGAGAACTACAGCGCAAATGGGTTTTACGCTGTAAAAGGGCTGATCCGGTTAATGTGAATAATGCAAGGATTTGTTCCGATCACTTCCTGCCCGAAAACTATGAACGGGATTTAAAAAACGAGCTGTTAGGTTTGCCGCTGAAAAGAAAATTAAAGGGCGACACTGTACCGTCATAGAAAATTCCTAATTGGCATGGGGATGTATTTGAGGCGGTAGTAGCAAGTACCAGAAAAACCAATTTGCAGGTAATTATCAGATACACATTCCATTTATGTATTTGTTTCTATGTGTACACTGAGTTTATTCGCTCCTTTTTTATAAGAAAAGTTTGATGCGTGGAATAATAATAAGAATAATAATAAAACTGTTTTTATTAATAGGCAATATCAGCAAGAGATCGCCGGTGCGAAGTTAGGATCGTGCGAAAGAGGGCGCTGTCTACTATAGTATCTTTATCTCCCAAAAAAACACAAATTTGACCAGTCGACCAGCACGGAGGTAGCTCCTGACCACTCTGTTGTTGCTGAAGAGGAAATAATTAGACTAAAGACTCAGATGCAAGCCCTGAAGAAAGAAAACAGTGTTTTGAAACGGCAGAACAAGGTACAGAAGTAATATTTTGTAGCTTCCATGGACAAAGTGCTGCGAAGTGTAATGGAGTGATGCAAAACTTAATTTCTATAATAAGTTCCAAGTTTCCCGAAATTCATCACAAAGTGATCTCTTAATGTGAGGACAAGAACCTTCATTAGAATTAGACACTTAAACAAAAGAGCAAAGGCAGAAATGATCAGGAAACTTGCAGCAAAGAAAAGTCTTCAATGGGTTGCTTCGTCATTTTCTTGAGCTACACTGATTAAGTACATATGAATAGTAACATGTTTTAAACTCGTATAACTGCTAGAAAGAACCTTCATTATAATACACAAGTGGGTGTTTATTCCTTCCGATTTTACACGTAGCAGAGCTTAAATAACACATACTGAGGGGCTAGTGTTTAACTCTCGCGGTTGAACTGTATTCTCAGTGACGCCATGCGCGTTAGGCAATGGCAGCGCGACTCTCCGGAATGGCCTACCTGAGTACTCTAGTTGCCTTGGCTATACTCTATCTCACGCTAGTTCAATCCTGCTGTAAACAACAAGATGAAGCTGACAACTCGCCATGTGCTAGCCACTACATGTACCCACAGTTTTGCTACACTAACAAATATATACCAGTGCTAACTTCTAGACAATAAATAAATAGAGTTGGGTTACACATTAACTTATTAAATCATTTGATCAGTTGATTCATTTCTGAAAAAAATAATCATGAACTTTACTGCATATAGCACTTTTCGTAAAAATGTCATATTTCTCCATGCGCTATTTTCATTTATGCAATTTTCCCGGTGTTCTTAGAGTTCCAGATATTTGCTGTTCCATTCTAACATTATGTACACTATATGTGTTTGGAGGAATTTAGTAACAGTGACATCAAAATTAATCTCAGAAACTATTTGTAGTTGGTTTATTGATACTCGTCACTAACTTTTTCATATTAATGAGAGACTAGTTTCAAAGACAATCGCCTCCATTTTCAATCTCTTTCCAACTAGAAAGTACACTACTTGCAGAAACACCAAAGAGATCATCAGTTTCTTTCTGAATATTACACAAATAAAAATATTTGTAAAAGAATCTTCACTTAACTTAAGAAGTTGATGTTAATACTTCCTACTTCTTTATAATATCGATTTCAAAAGCATATTGCTTCCATCATCAGTTAATACTGTGACTTTGTGGGTTCATGAAATTAAAAGTCCAATTGCACAAACTCAAAATGTTCTTTATTTCTACCGAATTACAGTTTGAACACTTGCCGATTACATAGAATTACGTAGTGCACACAATTACAATCCACCAGTTCGTCAGTCACAGGTCCACTCCACACTCACTATTACGTACAACTCTCTCTAGAGCTGGCTAAAAACTCCTCTTATACACGTACGCAGTCTACCAGTCCGTTCGCTAGCATGGCGCTCATCACGGCTGCTCGCCAAGAAGAACTGACTCGTCCACTGCATCCCTTATATACGCAGATCGCTGTGCCTAGAAGTTTCGCGGCTCAGTGAATCATCCCGATGGTTCCAGACGTCAGGGGGAGGGGAAAGAGACTGTAAAGTGTCTCGTGACACTTCCCTAACCATTCCCTTCAGTGAACGCCACAAGATAAATGGGTAGGTGTGGCCTGAATGCCTCCTGTACCCCACCCAGCTGCTAGCTGGTCGTGCCTTCCGATAATTAGGTGACAATACCCAACTCTGTTGTTAAGAAAATCTCCGTTACAATGTTATTTTCTTTTGTTATGTTACGCACTACCAACATTGGAAGACGAAACAAACCTAAAAACAGAATCAATTGTTGGTATGTCAAAATTCATTACGCGATATATCGAGATTTAACTGTATTGGAACACCACAGTGAAGCGAAAAATTATTAATTTTTAGATGAGTCGTATTTATTACACATCTGATTCACTTTCGTACCTATTTTGAGGACATGTTTCGCAAATCATTGTTTGCATCTTCGGCTCTCTGGATCAAGCTTTAGTCGCATAAGAGCCGAAGATGCAAACGATGATTTGCGAAACATGTCCTCAAAATAGGTACGAAAGTGAAGCAGATGTGTAATAAATACGACTCATCTAAAAATTAATAATTATCATTACGCGATGTTTATTTTTTAAAATAAACATTTTTTTCTGTGTAATCATATCTTTTCTGAATGTTTTTATAAACGATTACAGGTTTCTTTCTTTAAGCACTGCAAAACAATGCGCAATCATTCGCCTCTTGCCACTTTTTAAAGGTTTGCCTCGATTATTCTTTATTCACCTTTTGAAAAACATTTTTACATTTTCATGGCTTCGTCAAGTTGATATACAATTTACTAAAATGATAAATATACAATTTACTAAAATGATAAATAGACAATTTACTAAAATACATTTAAAATTAAGATTCCAATAGATAATCAAACTAATAACTGTACATTACATGTCTAGGAATTCACTCACTGAATAAAATGAGTTATGTAATAGGAATGACCCAAGCTGCTTTTAAATACTTTATTATCTTTGATACTTTTTATATTCGATGGCAATTTGTTGTATAGTTTTATACCATGGTGGAGTGCACTGTTCTTTGCTAAATTAGTTCTATATTGTTGAATGTGTAAGTTTTCCCTATGTCTTGTTTGATGATCATGTAACTGACTGTTTTTGATTAATGTATGTTTGTTTTGTTGAACATAGTAAATTACTTATAGCATGTATATACAGGCTACAGGCATAATCTTTAATTTTTTGAATAACTCTCTGCAAGATGTTCTACTTGTCTTGCCCATCATTATTCTTATTGCTCGCTTCTGCATTTTGAAAACCTCTTCCCATTTGGTTGCAACACCCCAGAATATTATTCCATATCGAATATGACTATGGACTTGTGCAAAATACACAGTTCTTAGAACCTGTGGGCTTGTGCTGTTTTTTAGTGCATTTATGATGTAACATCCCATGCTAAGTTTTTTTGGTTAGTTTGTTTATATGTACTTCCCATTTTAGATCTTCACTTATCAGTATTCCCAGACACTGCGATTTCCCTTGATACTTTATCATCTCTCCCTCTAGTTTTATTGGTGGTTTTGTTGTGTCGCTTCTATTGTGGTTCATATGAAAACTCATACCCACTGTTTTACCTGTATTTACTAAAAGTCTGTTGGATTTAAACCAGGATTCTAGTTTTGTTGTGTTATTGTCTATTTCTTCTTGAAGTTCTGTGTCACATTTTGCTTTAATCAGTATGTTTGTATCATCTGCAAATAATATTACCTCTGCATTTTGGACATTTAGAGGCATATCATTTACGTATAGTAAAAAGAGAAGTGGGCCTAGAATTGATCCCTGAGGTACCCCATGCTCCACTTTTTTAACCGCTTCGCCGATGACCATTTAAACCCTTCAGGGGCCAGAAACGGATACCCAATAAACAGAACAGGACATTTAAATTGTTAAATGCTGTAAAAATGCATCATAAATACAATTCCGTATCTTCCGTATTTATTAAGTTATTTAAACGAAACAAAAACTGGTTTAAAACTCATTAAAGGCAGTATAAATCTACAGTAACAATAAAGTAGAGACTACATTAATAAATTGTTGAAATTTCACTACTTTGTTTCACTGTAGCAAAAGCCATTCTTTGTGCCGAACACGCCTAATATGTGAATCATTTTGTTTTGTGTGTATACGAGCCATAGTATGTATGTATAGCTACGCAAGCGTCTTCTCAGGTTCAAGTTTAGTTTATTTATGCTATACCAAGAGGTAATCATACGAGAATATATTGCATTACACACTCACACACTGCAAAGAAAACTCTCTGTCAGCATCTGTTATTACAGTGTTTCTCAACCAAGGTTTCTAGTAGCCTTATGCAGCAGTTTTCACTCTGTATTTTAGTTATTTATACTCTCTCTGTGTTCAGAGTGATTTCTTGTAGCTATCAAGAGCTAAATGAATGGCACATTTGAAATTGTTAAATTTCAATGTTAACCATGGCTTAATTCCGTAATGTAGCAAATAAATTAGCTTGAGAATGATGTGTACAGGCTTCTGATATTACTGTAGAAAATCTGGAAGATTTATATAGAATTATATAGAATAAAAAGAAGTATTTCAGAAAGTGGAGTGCCATTGTTACTAAAATTAGGCAAGTGAGTCAACCTTGTATATACTTTTCTCCACCTACAAATCTGGAAGATTTGTTATATGATTATGAAGGAGATCTTTAGGACATACGTAGCAGTGACGTGTACTGGTGTACAGATGGCATGTTAGCTACTCCATTGTTTGGGGAAATGGCGGGTCAAATATGGGTGATGCGGATCAGCTATTACTAGCTATCCCTCTTTACGGAAAACATTAAATGGTAAAAAAAAGTATTTTTATACCACAGTTGTTTAGTAATTTTCAGAGCTGTAAAAGACATTCATCTACCTGTACTTGCGCGTATAAAGAGCTCGAAACCTAATTGAGTATTATAATACTCAGAGGCCTCTTTATACTAGGGGGTAGGAAATTCACCACGACATCATCCCTCATACTTGAGAGAAAACACTTTCCTAAAAGTATACCACCCACAACCAAAAAACTTGTAACCATTTCGAAAATGTGTAGTGTGTTGCGAAAAAGAAGTTCGCAAGGAAACCAATATTATTTGGTGTGAATCTGCAGATGTGCCCTTGGGTGTTTATCCAGGTTTGGAGGTGTACAATTCAAAAAGAAACCTTTAAGGATACGTTTACATTCCTTATAGAACTAATTTAAATTTATTTTAAAATAGCAAGATTAAAATAACTGGCATTAAATGAGCATTAAATGCATGTATGCGTAGGACGTCTATACACGTCCATATCGGTTTGGGGCATTTTAACTTGGACGTCATATGACGTCCATATCGGTGAAAGGGTTAAATGTTGACTTACATTTCACTATTTTACACTGTTGTTTATTTACTTGGCTAATTTCTACTATCTGAGTTCTATGAGATATATATGATGCAAACCATGTATATGCTATCCCCCTTATTCCATATATACTTAATTTTCCGAGCAATATTTTGTGGTTTATTACGTCATATGCTTTTGTGAGGTCCGTAAATAGTCCTACTGCCTTATGTTTCTTCTCTAATACCTCTATTATTTGCGTTAATACAGAGTAAACAGCTGTTTCTGTTGATCTTTTGTGTCTAAACCCATGTTGGGAGTCTGTTAAAATGTTGTTTTTCTCTATGAAGCTAATGATTCTAGTACATGAGTTTTTCTAAAATTTTTGATAAAACTGATAACATTGATACTGGTCTGTAAATTTGAATATCATGTGTCGGTCATTTTTTGTACAGTGGCTTAACTTTAGCTACCTTAAGTTTCTCTGGAAATACCCCTGTCTCAAAAGATGCATTATACACATGCAATAAAGGTTCTGATATTTCTTCTATGCACTCTTTCACTATGTAATCAGGTATATCATCTGCCCCTGATGAAAACTTATTTTTTAGTCCCTTTGTTACTCTTTTTATCTCTTCTATAGTTATTGGCCTAATAAAAAATGAATTTATGCATATCTGTATTTTGTTACTGTAACTGTGTTGACTATTTAGTAACCCATATTTGTTATTCAAGATTTTGTTTGCTATTTCCGTGAAATGTCTATTAAATAGTTCTGCTACCTGTACTGGGTCTTTTATTTTATTACCATTTTCTATTAGTTCAAGTTGGGTTTCCTTTTGGTTTGTTTTACCCATTTCCTTCTTTATCACTTGCCACATTGCCTTGTTTTTATTTACCGACCCTAATATATATCTATCGTTCTCTAGTTTTTTTGCTGCCCTAATGACTTTCCTATAGATCTTCCTATAAGTATTTATATACTCTCTTGTTTCATTTGACGCACCTCCCCATTTTTCTACCTCACTTAAAAACCTTAATCTCTTTGATGATATCCTAATCCCTTTAGTTACCCCGTTATTTTTCCCTCTGTATCCTACAATACTCTTTTTTATTGGAAACGCAATTTCAAAGTTGTGTAGAAAAGTATGAATTAGCTTAGTAAATTTTGAATCCACTGTATTTTCTGTGTATACCTCGTTCCAGTGTTCCCTTCTTAGTAGACGTTTGAAATTGTCTAAACTGGTTTCATTGTAGCACTGTTTAGTGGTCTTTATACTGTCTTGTTTAGGTTTATTTAATGTGGTTGTTAGTATTTGTGCCTTGCGGTCAGATAACCCTGTTTCAATTACTTGAGATTGTGTTAAGTATTCCATATTTGTTACTATCACATCAAGAAGTGACTCAGAATATTTTGATATATATATAACAATATTTGTATATAGTTGTATTGATATTATTAGTAATTATATTATTTGTATTATTAGTATTTATATTATTAGTGTTATTGTTATTTTGTGTAATTATTATTATTATTATTTTAAATTTTCTACTGTTGACGAGTCACCTGTTTACTGAGTTTTTACTCACTATCTGTAAGCGTATGTGACAATAAAGCATCTTATCTTATCTTATCTTATATTCTGGTGAGGGTTTGAACTGTATTTTTCATATTATATATTCTACATAAATTTTGTACTTCCATTCCCTTTAGATTATTTTGTAATAAATTAATATTCCAGTCCCCACAGACAACTATTTTTGTAAATCCTTTCATGGAAGTGTTGAAAATAAAAAACCTAATTTGCTCAAACATCAAAGATGCCATTCCATCTAACATACAGAAACTAAAATGATCTTCAAAAAATTCACTTACCATCCATGGGCCTTTGATAAATTCAAAAAAGTCTTCAAAAAACAAAACATTCAACTAGCTCCAGTGAACCATTACTCCTTAAAAAACCTAATTTGCTCAAACATCAAAGATGCCATTCCATCTAACAAGAAGTCTGGTATATATCAAATTGAATGCTGTGACTGTAGTCAAATTTATATTGGAAAAACCAAAAGAAATTTAGAAACAAGAGCAAAGGAACACTTTAGGAACATAAAATACAAACAATTAGAAAAATCAGCAGTTGCCACGCATTTCTGGGAAAAAAACCACAACATATATCCAGAACCAAAATTACTAAAACATACAACAGGAAAAGAAGAACTGTCCACATGGGAACAAATCTTTATTTCAAAAAATAGGAACAAAGTATTCAATTTCGACATCCCCCAGAAAGATTTGTTCAGCAAGTTCCTCGAACTGCCACCAGAGGAGACCGAAGACAAAATATTGCCAGCTACACCAATGAGAACTAGTCGATGTCCGGCTGAAGATAGAGGGAAGGCCTCAGAAACCGGTTCCGGGAAAATTTAAAAGTGAGTGTTGTTTTGTGTTATTAATCGACTCCCAATTAACTTAACTATTTTTGTATTTTGAGGTTAACTCTCTGAGAAGCTGCTCTAGATTGTTAATGAATATATTGAAATCACTGTCTGGAGTTCTGTATATACATGCTACTACCACTTCGCCCACAGGTACCTCGATCACTGATAGTTCAAAATGCTTTACATCTTTTCCCTCCAGACCCTCTTTTACAAATATTCCCGACCCTCCATGCATGCTTGTACTTCTGCAGAATACTGAAGCCAGTTTAAAATTTTCTATTTTTACACATTCTGCACTGTGTTTGTTTAGCCAGTGTTCTGTTATGCAGAGAATATCTACCTCCTTTAAATCTGAATCTAGCAACACATCTAATTCAGCTACTTTATTAAATAAACTTTGAATGTTTAAATGACTTATAACTAATTGACTATTTTCTTTGGTCATTCCTATTTTACCTGATTTGGTTGGCTCATACAAGAGAAGAGATTGAAAATGGAGGCCAGGGCCTTTGAAACTAGTCTCTCATAAATATATGAAAAAGTAAGTGACGAGTGTCAATAAACCAACCACAAATAATTTTTATATTGGCTCATACAAATTTGTTTTGTCTGTCTTTCTATTATGCTTGGCCTCTGAACAGATATCCTTTGAGTTTACATCCACCACTTGAGATCCTAGTTTCCCTTAAACATTGATGCTATTACATTATTTAACAAACTGCCAAATTTGCTAGATCCCCTCCTATTTAAATGGACCCCATCCCTGGCAAAATCACTATTCCATAGCCAGAAATTGCCGTCTACCATTAAACACCTCTGTTTAGCACACAACAAATCTAGTTCACTGTTTATTCTCATAATTCTCCTGTTCATAACATCACGTCTGCAAAGAACCCCACTTACCACGATTTTTGCTTCTGGCACTTGTGATCTGATGCTTTTTTTCACGTCCATCGTTTCCCCCATTATCATCTCAGCCCTTACTCCAGGACTAATGTTGTTTGTTCCTGCGTGAAGGACCACGATCTCCGGCTTTTCTTCTGTTAATGGCAACTTTTCCACTTGTTCTCGCATTTCCTGCAGTCGAATGCCTGGGAAACAGCGCACATCGTATCCCTTTTCCTTACATGCTTCACCTGCAAATTTTAATATGGAGTCACCCACTACGAGCACTTTCCTCTTGTTTGAAACTTCTTCTTTGCTTTTTGCCCTTGAATATTGCTTTTCTTCTTCCTCGCCATCGTCTTCCTCTTCGTTCAGAACCTCAAAACGATTTGTAGTTGACACATTTTGAGCACTACTACACTGCTTTGTTCCGGTTCCCGACTGTCCTTTTTTTCCTGCCGTGGAGTACGTTGGATCCATACAATCACACAATTTCTTCTTCCTGAGGTCGTCAATTTCCTTTTTTAGCACACTTGTTTCACTTTGGGCTTTTATTAGGTCCCTATTTAATAAGTTTATGACCATATGCAATGTTGCTATGATCTCCGCGTCCTTCTTGGCTTGCTGTGCCACGTGTGTATCTTCCGTGCCGGAATTTTCCGTATTCCCATTTTGGATTTCGTTGCCTTTATTTCCACTTGAGTATGACATGTTTTTTCCCTTCCTCGTTCACTTGTTTGATTGATTCACTAGCGTTTATCTTGCTATTCAACTGAAAAACCTGCTTTCCTGATCGTGTTTGCATTACCGCAGCCGCCATCTTTTTATGCGGTTTTATTTCGGCTGACGCACCGGCCTACTCCATGATGAAAAGCTTACTGATTTTAAATTGAATATACATTAGTGTTCTTGGGTTTGTAAGGTACGTGAGATGTACAGGAAATATAATGTTAAATATCAGAAGCAACTCCACACTATAAACAATAACATCTTAATCATCGAGATTTAACTGTATTGGAACACCACAGTGAAGCGAAAAATTATTAATTTTTAGATGAGTCGTATTTATTACACATCTGCTTCACTTTCGTACCTATTTTGAGGACATGTTTCGCAAATCATCGTTTGCATCTACGGCTCTTATGCGACTAAAGCTTGATCCAGCGGTGTGGGTAATTCTGGGGTTGCTGCTGCCATCTGTTGATTTAGTGATGAACTTAAATGTGGGATTCTCTTCTGGCGGGATTTCAAAGTTCATTAGTTGGTTTTTATGTTTTTCTATGTATATCCTCTCCCATATGACGAGTTCACTATGTTTTTGTACGTATTTTAGTAATTCTGTGCTATCTTCAATTTCATGATTTTCAGACCAGAAATGAGCTGCTATTGCGGACTTATCAATATTTTTGTATCTTAAGTGCCTGAAGTGTTCTTTCTTTCTAGTGCCTGTGTTTCTTTTTGTCCTCCCTATGTAAATTTTTTCACAGTGTTTACACTTAATCTTGTAATTGTTTATATTGGAAAAACCAAAAGAAATTTAGAAACAAGAGCAAAGGAACACTTTAGGAACATAAAATACAAACAATTAGAAAAATCAGCAGTTGCCACGCATTTTTGGGAAAAAAACCACAACATAAATCCAGAACCAAAATTACTAAAACATACAACAGGAAAAGAAGAACTGTCCACATGGGAACAAATCTTTATTTCAAAAAATAGGAACAAAGTATTCAATTTCGACATCCCCCAGAAAGATTTGTTCAGCGAGTTCCTCGAACCGCCACCAGAGGAGACCGATGACAATATTGCCAGCTACACCAATGAGAACCAGTCGATGTCCAGCTGAAGATAGAGGGAAGGCCTCAGAAACATGTTCCGGGAAAGTTTAAAAGTGAGTGTTGTTTTGTGTTATTAATCGACTCCCAATTAATTTAATATTCCAGTAGTTTTAGTCTAGACAATGAAGCTAGTGTAATTAAAGATTCAGTTTACTAAACAGCAAGGAGTCTAACATGATATTATAACTTACCTCAAAAACTCTCTTCTCCCAATGTGTAAGGGCAGTTCCCTCCTCACCCTGGTCTTCTAACTCAGCTCCTTCAAGTTCTGAACAGTTGAAGTGTTTCCGGACCTCCTCAACCACACGTGGAGTGACCATCAGCTGTAACTCTCTCCGAACATGTCCTCCATGGACCAACCAGTCGTCCCTCACTATTGTTCGAATTACTCTGTCGCTCCACTGGCGAGTCAGTAGTCTGTAAATTAAAATAAAAACTCATATTAAAAATGACCAAAAATGATGAGCCAAGGATGAGTTATCAGTCTGTTTATACTTGATATTTCTAAGATATTCCTTCATTTTGGTTTCTAAATTATTTTTGGCCCTTCCAATGTAAACCTGGTCGAAGTCTAAACAATTAAATTGATATATGCCAGATTTTTTATTTAAGAAATTTTATCTTCTATAAAAAAAATTGGTACAATTTTTTATTTATTTATTTATTTATTTATTTTGAGGAAACAACATTATAGCAAATGCTTTCGAAATTTTGTGAAACTGTTAATTAGCCCAAGAATAATGAATTCCTGTATAATCACATATTCCTTATAATCACATTTTACTTTTTTAAGAGTAGAAATATTAATCAAGGTTTCATGGCTGATCAGCCCTGTCAAGTTAATGAAAGTCGAGCTTTCAGTCATTGTATACTCTTTGGCCGAAAACTCAATTTTCACCTGATCACACACAAAGCCTTGTTTAATAACACTCGCTGTGAAAGCTTCAAGTCTTATGGTAGAAATATCATTTAATTTTTTTTTATATTTAAATTTTTCAATATTTTTAGTATAAAATATTTATTAAAACCATTAATGAAAGCAGTATTATGTGATTATTTTTTCTAATAAATTCCTCTTTACTTAGGAGCATATTTATTAACCTTTACATTAAACTATTAAAAACAAAAAATTTATTAGGTTGCCAGAGATCTACCTCTGCAAGCAAGTCTCCATTAAAAGTGTGCCACAACCATGCTTTCCCATCACCATATATCCTATCTTCCAGAGTACTGGGAAGCACAGGGGCAGAGGCTATGGGGGTTATGGTGTTATAAACTTACTTTTCATTAAGGTTAGGTTTTCCTGACTCTCCACGAGGGGTGAGAGGATTTCCGTCATCATCTCTGTAGAAGGCGTAGAGACTCACAGAGAAGCCCAACGCATGTAGAATCTCATGCTTCACTGTAGACAGTAGAATTTCTAACTCTTGTGGTTTAGTGCTGATACTCTGTGGACACAAGTTAGCATGTCCTGCTATTGGCCTGAAACATCCACAGTAAGCAAATTTTCAACAATAATTACCTCAGTGGTTACACAAATATAGTACAATATAAAACATTTTAGAAACACTTACATCCTTACAATATTTAGTGCTAGCCTCAAAATATACAATTAGTACTTTTTAAATTAAATGTCAATCGTAAAACATTTTCATTTTACTCTACACGTTCTCAGGCTTCAAGCCAGATGAAGGGTTGCTTTGACACTGATGTTTTGGGAGAGTTCATCCCTCCCATCGCCAGGATGCTGAAGGACAACGGCACGGACTTGATAGAAAACACACAGCATAAATATGAACCCAATTCCTTATATTGCAATTCAAACCAACTCTTCTCCTGGCTTGTAGCACAAGAACATGTTGAGTATCTATATCGCCAGGAAAGCTTCAGCTGTTATTACATTGTCATTTTAATATTAATTTAATATGCTATAAAATGTGATGCTAAAACATATCTCATGTATTCTATTCAGATAAGAGCAGGTTAAAGCTAAAAAGCAAGTTATTGTAATGGTTATGAAATTCCAGGCACTTTGCATGATCATGACAAAAATGGATAGAACCTGCTTGTATGTCCCTTGTACCTACTATAAAATGTGTAATGTAACAATTTCTCCACAGATTTGAAAGGCAATTATGTTGATTTTATTATACTCATATTGGGAAGTCATTAGAAAGAAAATTCTATGTTGTATGGTCACCCACAGTGAAATTTTCCAAGTGAAGGTTTTACTTATCTTAAAATTGTGACATGTATGTAGTTCTGGCTTATGGTGGATTTATTCTGCATAAACTAAAAGTTAATGAGCTACATACAAGAAACAAGATTTCTTAGACAACGACAGCTGTGAGCTTTAACTGGGCGGAGGTTCCTGGTGTCAGAAGTTCCAGTGTCGGAGATCATACATGTCGCCGTTAAAGAAACAACTGACGCAGATTCATCTAGCACATGCATAAATGTTCCCACTTAGGCCAAATTCTGGGGGTTTAAATATTACATCTCTGCCAAAGCAGCAACTGAGTCAAAGCTTCATCAGTTAAGTCAGCAAGGCACCGACCTTTTTTCTTTGTTTTTTTTTTTTTTTTTTGTAGTTCACATCTTCCAACATTAAGTCATATTGGACGATGAATGAAACGGGTGAAATGATGCTCAAATGAGTCCGGGGTCCGGAGCTTAGAGCTACCCGACATTCGTCTTTCAGGATAAGGGAAAACCCTAGAAAAACCCTTATCCAGGTAACTCACCCTAACAGAGATTCGAATTTGGGACCTCTTGAACGTGAGGCACACACGCTACCAAGGTGGACGCACCGACCTATGTATGACAGCCAAGTATGACTTGCAAATAACATGACAGTATGTCACATGTATCAATGTTATTCCTAAATTTTCCAAATATATAATTTTTACAAATTTCCTACGTTTATAAATGTACAAAATATTATCATCACAGCATGTTACAACTTTTAATTCGTCAGAAATTATTGTTAAATTAATTTTTTAATATAAATTTTTTCTATCCTTTAATGGATGATGTTCTGTATTCAGCTTAAATATGTTTTAATGCAGTTTTTTTATTATTATATTATACTGGTCTTCGCTAGTTATACACACATTTTGAGTCTTTTCAATTGCAAATATATAATTTTTACAATTACACTGTAGTGTTTCTTCAGTATAAAAAGCAAAATTCTAGCAACTGCAGTAAAATGATAACCCATCAAGATCCACGCATGCCATCACATTGATTATTTTGCTTGGGACTTCCTCGTACTTTATCCATTGTATTCTGCAATGTGATTGTACTCTTTGATATATTCCATCTTGTTTAAAGGTACATTAACCAGCCTGTAAGTTAAACTGTTGATAACAGCATGCATGTGTTGTCTTGGGTTATATCCATCTGACTTTATGAAATTTATTGTTTGTGTTTCCTTCCTATGTATGTCAAATTCTAGTTTTGTATGTTTTCTGATTAGTTTTGAAAAGAGATGCCAAACATGAAGCGACCAGACATTGAGCAGCCAAGCAGTCATTCAAAGGGGACATATAGGGCTGTTTGCACTTAATGGTGACTACAATTTTTCCCCTGTAATAACACCTTCTGGTGTCGTTTCACGTACACATTGCCTTCTTCATGAATTCTTTGGTCACATTTAATTGCTAGAGCACACAAACCACGAAGTTGTATATTTCAGCAATATCTGAACCAGGATACTCTGGTTTTACCCTAGATATTGACACTTATATAGATGAAATTTGTGTTTATTTGCCCCCTCTCATGAATAATAGTGGAATAGACATATAATGGGCTGTTTACAAAATAATTTTCTCTGTGATATTTCCAAACCTTAATTTGTTCAGTACTTTTTATTCCTATGTGTCTTATTTTGGAGTACCTAGCTGCAAACATCACATAGACCAAAGGGGAACTATGAACAGTTAGTTGCGGTAACTTGAAATGAAGCCAGACATTAGCATATGTGTTCCTTGGTCATTTGTCTACAGCATAAGAATGTCTGACCTTGTGCTGTAACACTAGTGCATCTTTGGCAGCCATGGTACATTCTTGATTTGACACATCTGATGAAATATGTGACTGGGTGGCAAACGTCCAATAAGATGTGTAGTCATGTAAAACAATACATGGAGTTGTAACAATCATGAGAGGAAACAATAAAAATCATAAAACAGCATATCCTTCCATTTTTTGTAATAAGATAAATTATAGATTTCCTTGCAGATGTAAACAGACTGATAAATCAGCCATAGCAGATCATTTTTGGTCATTTTACCATGAAATAAATCCAGAAGTTAAATTATTAAAACAATTAAATGGCCCGATAGATTTAGTGGTTTGGGAAAAGATATTTATTTTAAAAAATAAACATAGCGTAATGAATTTTGGAATACCAGCAGTTGATTCTGTTTTTAGGTTTGTTTCGTTTTCAGATTTTGGTAATGCTGAAAAAAACATAAGAAAAACATGGTAACTGAGATTTCCTTAACAACGGAGTTTGTTTTCTTTGGACTGAGGACGCAAGCGATTTGTTTGTGAAATCGATCTCCATTAGAAAGAAGTATTAACATCAATTTCTTAAGATAAGTGGAGCCTTAGTGGCAAATATTTATATTTGTGTAATATTTCTTTTTGTTGCTGAACTTAAATAATATGTATGTAATGGATTTTTGAGTTATGAACTTCACAAGCGTGCAGATGGACCTTTGCATAACATTTATATTTCCAGTAAAATTTTGGCAAAGCATTTAGGTTAGAATGTAATACCTAATGTTTAGTACAAAAAATAAAAGGTTTTATTGCTTGTTTTCCAAATGTGACATATGAGCTCTTGATAAAGCAGCTACTCTATCTGAAATAACGTAACAACAATGAGAAGATGTACCATATACCTATCCAGAGCAGCTTCCTGCTGACAGTGTGCTGCATACGCTACAGTCATGCCCTTGTGACATCGCTCCGTCTCCATCGCTGACACATAGAACACAAAGTCAGCACCATCTATACCAGAACCTCGTGTCGAGTAACTCGCTATCTTACAGTCCTGTCCTGTCGCATTGCACGTTCGGCACACCTGTAACATAATCATCAACAAAGAATTGTCTTCAAATGCACTTCAAAATGTGAACAGCAGTCGTATTCAAGGGATGTTAAGTCATAACCAGAAACTATTTAAAATGTTCACACAATGCCTTCTAATCCAGTGATATATTTTAATTTGTATATATTTGTATAGTTTCACTACAATGACTTTAACATCTAACAATCATTATTATTATTCATCCTGTACAAATAAATTAAATTGCTGATCTAAGATTTACTTGCTGACTCAGGTCCTCTGACTATAAGCCTTTGGTTTCCTGAGCAGCTTGGTGCCATTTCTTTTTAACCTTCGCTTCTTTTACCCTAATCTGCCCAACTCAGTAGCGTAGATGGTAGAGTGTCTGCTTCGCATTCAAGAGGTCCCAAATTCGAATCTCGGTCAGGGTGAGTTACTTGGATAAGGTCTTTTCCAGAGTTTTCCGTTATCCTGAAAGACGAATGTCACGTAACTCTAAGCTCTATTATGGATCCTGGACTCATTTGAGCATCATTTCACCCATTCCATTCATCGTCCAATATGATTTAACGTTGGAGGACATAAAATTAAATTAAAATTTAAAAAAAGCTCTAATCTATTTTTCTCATTACTTATATAAGAATTCTCCTATACATCTATTTTTGTTTTCACCCATCCCTGTTAACATGCGTAACATCACTACCTCTTTGCTCACACTATCACATATTTTTCTCCTGTAATTTCTTAACTCCTTTTAATGAACAGTGCTCTCTTCATCTCCACAAAATTCACATATCCCTCCCTCATTACTTCTCAACCCTTTTAGTTATATTATTCCTACTCTCATCCATGCTATGCCTTCTCTTCCAGTTTTGTCACATTCTTCTCTACCCCATTCTGTCAATAATTGCTTATAAAACTTCCAAGTTTTCTTTTCTTCTATACTTTCCCATATCTCCTGCCTATCTACGAGGGCACAATTTTTTTGACAGCATACCTTTACTCATCCTCATAATTTTGATGGTCCTTCTCAAAATAGTCTTTACTTGTCGTGTGTTCTTCATTCACCCAAGTCTCGTCAAGGTAGTATACTTTGCGACTTGTATCCCGGTACAGTCTGATTGTCCTTAAAGAACGTCTTTGCCTCACAGCAATATCGCCTCTTGTCTCTTAGCAAATTTTTCTTGCCCCTTTCTTCAATCACAAACCCCAGCTGTATAAGCAATCTATACAAACTAGATCTGCTGAAATTTGGTAAATCTGCATCCTCATTCACAGCAAACAAAAGTTTATTTATGTTAGGGAGTTCGTTGAAAAAACAATGAATGCACATGACGAATGAAAGGAAGTGTGTAGTGTTTAACGCCCGCTTTTACTACATATGGCACCGCAGGCGGTGACACTGATGATGCATGCGATGAACATGGAGCACCGGTAGAATGAGATGGCGGGAGAAACCGGAGGTCCCGGAGAAAACCCGCCCCAACGCCGTGTTGTCCACCACAAATCACAATTTGCGGTCGACTGGGATCGAACCCGGGCCGCCTTGGTGAGAGCCAAGCGGTCTAACCACTGAGCCACGGCGTGGCCTGCACATGACGACGTACAGCACTTTTCACGAACTTATTGCATCCTCCGAGCACGCGCTTTTGTTTATTCCTGCTTCTGCTTTTGCCTGAAGTGATAAGTTTTTCTGTTGTCTCAATTTCACCTCACGATGTTCCTATGGACCTAACACTCACACCTGTAAGTTCAGAGCACAGCTGTTCAACTTCTCTCACTGACAAAGACAGATTCTTCTCTGTGAGTGCATTAAACACATGCAACACAATTCTTTTTTCGCCGCTTTGTAAAAGTTTTCACTTGCGATGCTTCAGCGAAAAACTGGCGGTACACTCTGCCATTATACATATGAGTACACAAGCAATAAACGATCAGTAAAATACGAGTGCTGTTCAATAAAGAATGATCACAATTTTTTTTTGACAATGTACCTTTACTCATCCTCATAATTTTGATGGTCCTTCTCAAAATAGTCTTCCCTGAATGTGATGCACTTGTCCCAGTGTTTCTGACATTCTTCAAAGACATGCTGGAAACCATTTTGGAGACATCCTTCAAAATCGCCTCCGCAGCCTTCACCACTGCTTATGATGATGGATAATGCCTCCCACGAAGGCGTTTCAAGTTAGGGAATAGAAGAAAGTCACATGGGGCTAAATCCGGACTATAGGGAGGGTGAGGGATGCACTTCACGTTAATTTTTGCAAGATATTCAGCAACAACATTGGCAATATGTGGCCGCGCATTATCGTGGTGCAGCATCCAGGCTGCTTCACGGAAATGTGGTCTTTTGTGCCTGATATGGACTTCAATGTTTTCAGGACATCTCTGTAGTATTGTCCAGATACTGATGTGTGTGCAGGTACAACATGCTGATAAACCATTCCATGAATATCAAAGAATGAGATGACCATAACATTTTACAGCAGAAGCAACCACTTTTGTTGGTGATGAAGGAGATTTCCACACTGAGCTTTGCTGTTTGCTCTCAGGATCAAAATGATGTAGCCAAGTTTCATCAGCAGTGATTACGTTTGAAATAAACTCCGGATCTTCCTCTAACATCAACTTTAACTGCATGCAGACCTGCGTGCGAATGTCCTTTTGTTCGTGAATCAACAGTCTTGGAACCCATCGCGCACAAACACGTCTCATATGTAATGTTTCTGTCTCCAACGTGTGGGTGGCACCCAATGAAATGTTCTCACAGGCGGGAACCAGGAGTACCAACAATGAAACTACTACGGCGTGTTTGTTTCACATTAAGCTAACAGAATATAATAAGATTGAATTTAAGTGCGAAAAATTATGACCGTAAAAAATTATAATCATTCTTTATTGAACAGCCCTCCTAATAATTAACCTACCCAGTACTCGCCTGGCGACCCGAAGAACCCCCATAGGTCAGGTAGGTGGCTAGGGAACCGAACCCGGATCTCCCGAAACCGCCTAAGCCATTCCGCTCAATGCTCCACAAATCTTAAAATAAATAGAAATACCACTCCAATTATGGTGAACCATCTTACCCTCATAACTCCACAGGGTTATCAATCTAGATGGTTCAATTTGCCTACGGGTGCCAAGGTCTTGGGTTCAAACCCCGCCCAGACCACATGTTAGGCGTGCAAAACAACTCCGAGACAAAGACGGAGCCGATTTAGCAATGGACAACGTCTCTAAACAAAAATATAGAATGTATATAAGCCAGTGTTGCCCCGAGGCACATTCCGGGAATAGATTAGTTTTATTCTTTATTTTGTTAATGGGATTCTATTTTTAGGGCATTAACATTGATGGCGATAACAGATATCTGTTTTAATTATCTCAGTTTTTTAGCAGCTGTTGCCGAAATGAACAAAACAACTCAGATTACCATTTAAAACACGACATAAACAATATAAATTAAACAGTCGTGATAATTACCATTCATGAGCGTGCGTCCCTGGATTTTGGCCGTCCTCATCAAGTAATGTGACAGTAACACGGTGTTTGCGAACAAAACGACTCTATAAACGTTTTCAGAATGCGACACTTTGCAACAGATTAATCATCGAAACGAAAACATTCATATTTCTCAAGATAAACATTATCTTATTCTTAATTTTATTGCAGCAATATGGGAATACAGTAGACTTTAAGTGATACTCAAAATGTTTTAAAACTGGTTGTCTAGGTGACGGTCTTTGACATTACGTTCTATTTGTATGCCCAAGAGATAAAAAATGAATAACGACAAGGGAATATGGGAATACAGTAGACTTTAAGTGATAGTCAAATGTTTTAAAACTGGTTGTCTAGGTGACGGTCTTTGACATTACGTTCTATTTGTATGTCCAAGAGATAAAAAATGAATAACGACAAGGGAATATGGGAATACAGTAGACTTTAAGTGATAGTCAAATGTTTTAAAACTGGTTGTCTAGGTGACGGTCTTTGACATTACGTTCTATTTGTATGTCCAAGAGATAAAAAATGAATAACGACAAGGGAATATGGGAATACAGTAGACTTTAAGTGATAGTCAAATGTTTTAAAACTGGTTGTCTAGGTGACGGTCTTTGACATTACGTTCTATTTGTATGTCCAAGAGATAAAAAATGAATAACGACAAGGGAATATGGGAATACAGTAGACTTTAAGTGATAGTCAAATGTTTTAAAACTGGTTGTCTAGGTGACGGTCTTTGACATTACGTTCTATTTGTATGACCAAGAGATAAAAAATGAATAACGACAAGGAAATATGGGAATACAGTAGACTTTAAGTGATAGTCAAATGTTTTAAAACTGGTTGTCTAGGTGACGATTTTTGACATTACGTTCTATTTGTACGTCCAAGAGATAAAAAATGAATGACAAGGGAATATGGGAATACAGTAGACTTTAAATGATAGTCAAATGTTTCAAAACTGATTGTCTAGGTGACGATCTTTGACATTACGTTCTATTTGTACGTCCAAGAGATAAAAAATGAATAACAACTCTCACTTGAGAACAGTTAAAGTATTTAAAAATTCAGGTGGATAACAAAGAATATCTCGGAAATGGTTTACTGCACAAATAATGTATTTGACACAAATTTTGTATTTTAACAAGAACTACATTTGTTGTGTAGTAATATTTTGACTATCTCTTAGAGCTGATCGGTTGTACAAAAGTCATTCAGAATGATGAGGACTTCTGAGGACATTCACTGAAAATTTAAAATGTATGAAAATATTTAAAATATAGTATTTTAATCAAAATCGTTAGATCCATTTTTGAGAATATTGTGTAAAATTTTCGAAAAATATCCCATGTAAAACGTAGTTTGGGGTGGGAGATATTTTCTTAAAAATGTCTGTGTCTTATCCTTGGAATGTATTCAAATTAAATACATAGTTCGCTATTTAATCAACTGTTTCTGAGTTATGCTGCTCATGCAAACATGGAACTCTTTCTAAAAATACCTTTTTATTAATTACGGAAACATCAAAACCCGCATTTCCAATGAAATGTCGCAGTTGAATGTTTGGCTGGAGTGCGATACCTTCTCTCCATGCAGTGGCAGAGAATGTAGAAATGAATTATACTCTGATGCAGCAGCTGTGGAGGTCGGCACCAGGAAGTCGGAACGTAAAGAGATAAGCAGCGCGCAAGAGGCAGCACCGTAATTCACTATGACGCGAGGAAAGTGAAGTGGAACTATATGGTTAATACTGGTAAAGTGAAAATCAGTTCAAGGTCTCTAGGGAGACAAAACATCTGCTTCAGTAATCAAGAAAGTGATGCCGTATGGTACAGTCATTTGTCCAATAAAAACAATAGAAGAATGAAAATGATTAGCAGCAGAAATTGTTTTTTGGTCGAGAAAAGCAAACAGAACTTCTTGGAATTAATTTAGTAGCAAATGGAAGTGCAACACATGAAATTAAAGAAAAGCAGCTTGTGTGGAATGGTCACGTGAAAAGGAGAGTATCCTCCGGGCAGAAAGAAGACAAGGCATTCCTGAGTACTATAGCTACACATTAAAAATAAACAAAAAGTAATTATGATGAGAGATAATAGGGAACATTTTATGAAATACAAGTTACTGAGGATTATTTATTTATTTATTATTTATTTATTATTTATTTATTTTCTTTGCATCTCGTACATTTCATAAATTAACTAAATGTATTAAAGTTACACTTTAATCGACTCGGCCAAAGCCTGCTTAATCGTTTATATGGCTGACGTATAGACCAACAAACACTGTTCCTATAACCCCGTTTTAGTTGTCGCTTTCGGGCTCCAAAACGTCCAAATGTGCAAAGAAGAAAAGTTTAAAAATGCATAGAACATGTAACTCTGGTTATACTCCCTGAAAAATCTAGACCAGTCTATTTCAGAGTATTTATTCGTCGGGTATTATTCCAAAGAATAAACACCAATCATTAAGAATTTAAAAATCCATAGAATATACTTCACGAAAACTATTTATCTGTCGTTTCCAGGGAACAAAAGCCAATCGTTATACAGTCTTATGTTTCTGAAGACAAGCGATAAAATGATTAGGTTTTGTTTCTTGCTCACAGGTTGATACCAACTTACCTCGAGGTGGTCCTCAGGTACTTCTACTTCTCCACACATTGTCTTCTCCTCACAAGCGTTCTTGCAGTAAGGATACGGTTCTCCTCGTCTGTAGAACACCTGGTTATTCTCACATTTTCTGCAATACACAAATAATACATATTAATGTCCAACAATGAGCCTTGTCATGACACTGTTAAAAACAATTGCAACTCAGCGTCCTGCCATATGTTATGTGAGGTTACATTGTCATTTTAAAACACAAATAACAGCTATTTTATTTAAAAATATTTCTTATAATTATTTTCTCCTCTCCTTAACATGCAACACGGGGCAAATGGAATGAAAAGAAACGAAATTGTATTATGAAACTACGGAGCCAAGCGTCAAGGGAGAACTATTAAAAACTCAGATTAGGGTTCGAGCTCCCAATAATAATGGCACACGTCACTGGTTAGACGCGCCGATATCACTCCACTGCAACTCTAGTACAACTTGTGGGCGTTGCTATGGAGTCGATATTTGGTTTTACGTCGCGAATCACAGCAAACTTGTAACTTTGGGTTCCTCACACGCTGTGTACTTAAATTTATAGAATATCGCTAAAAATAAATGCTGTGTAGAAAAAATCTTTGATATATCAAATGTTCACAAGGTAAACAAAATGATAAAACATTCAAGTTCCCGTTTTAAGGGCAGGGCAGTTGAAACCATTAACGAAATTACATAATTACTTATTCATGTGTCCCACGGGCTGTGAAAATATTAACCCTGTACATGGCAAACACTTGCGTCCCTGCAGAACCAAGCATGAGAATAACGATGTGAAGTAAATGAATAAAGAAGAGTAGGGGAGATGCGCCCAGTACCGCACACCTAAGGTTTCTTCAACATTTAAAGAAAATGCAATGAAAAACAAGTAGCGTGTTACTATCATAATGAAGCTAATAACATACAGAAACAGCATTAGTAATGAACATTCATGAACACGAGTCATGTTGACTGTTAAAAACTAAAGTAAATATTAGTGATAACTGCGCATCTCAAAAAGTGTTTCCCAGTACCGGACAGACCTAAATAAACACATATTTCTAAATAATAAATTACAAGATAATTATTCTTATCATAATTATTGTATTTTTGAGTTAAAACAGAACACGGTAACATGATAATATATTTTCAAAACGTTCTCTAGAGATTATCACAACAAAATAAATATGTCTTAGAACTAATGAAACATTTTTTTAAACACAGTGATCACATCTATAAAAATCAATGTTCTCTTGCCCTGTACATTCAATATGTCCAACCTTGCACGATACACACTGAACCCAAGCCTCGTCTGTGATTTCTAAACAAATGATACACTCTGTTAGAACACTTCAATCGACACTGGTTGTGGTTCCAACATTTAATTTTCTTTTAGTCTTGTAAAGCTCTTTACTATTTCCAGTTTCTGTTTGCACAGAGTTAGAGCTAGGTTAGTCTTGCGTCCCTTTGCTATTGCTTTGTTCTTCTGTTTTTGTGCCTTTTCCTGCAACATCAACTTATACAGAGTCGATGTTAATGTTTCAGCAATATATATTTCTACTCCCAGGCTCATTGATCCTTCTATCACATTCTTTATTGCTTGTTTAATACTTTCTTCTAACAATTTTTCTTTCTTTTTGATCTCCGTGTTGACAGAAATGGCTATAAACAAAAATTAATCTAATGTCAGTGCAAGTTCTGGGGATAAAGATATACCTTCGCGTACGGTACGGAACAACTCACACGTAAGCATATATAACGTTATAGCACGGCCCGACACTGTATTTTGTGTTTGTGTAGTGTACTTAATACCAAATAATATGAGTAAAAATACTTAATTAGTTCTTCACCGGACAAGCTAACGGCAATGTCAGTAAGTTATTAACAGCACAGCTCCAGTTCAATACACGACTTCTCTTTACAATAACTTCTGATTCAACGGTCAAAGAAGAGGGAAAACTTTCCGTTCGTAATAAAGAAAGTTGTTTGTCTAAATACACAACATGAGCTTCTACTGTCTATCGATAACTAGGAGATACTGACACCGTGCGATATAAAATTCAGACCAATCACAAATATTACGTCACAAATGATGTAACTGGGTCTTTTAACAAGATCCACATTTGTGTAGTTGTTTTTTTCTTTTAGCTTCCATGAAATCTCTAAAATACAAATACAATAGCTCTGCTGTACGAATATTCTAGAAAACGTAAAAGCCATTTAAACTAAAATTCTGTTCTTTTTAAACGACCTGCAAAGTCAGTGATATTTGGTCCTTAACAAGATGAAATCAGTGGGACGCTTTATAACGGAGCATCAAAGGCAACTGTTTTGTATTGGTTCGCCTTTATGTCATTTGAGGAACGGAACGTAACAGATTTAACCCCTTTTCATGTTGCTATCGAGATTTACTGGACGATAAATGACACAAAGCATCAACTACTTTATTCCGCATTTCACTTGTAACTTACTTTGTCATGTAGGATTTAGAACTGCTTCTTTCAGCAAGAGCCTCGTTATGCAAATAGCATAAACCTTAACATCATTATTGCCATTAGAAATATGACAATCGCAGTTAACGACTAGCTGAAGGAGTAAACCTTTCTGGGGCCGAGGTGATAACAATATTCATTTTTTTATTTCTTGGACATACAAACAGAACGTAATGTCAAAGACCGTCACCTAGACAACCAGTTTTAAAACATTTGACTATCACTTAAAGTCTACTGTATTCCTATATTCCCTTGTCGTTATTCATTTTGTATCTTGGACATACAAATAGAACGTAATGTCAAAGACCGTCATCTAGACAACCAGGTTTAAAACATTTGACTATCACTTAAAGTCTACTGTATTCCTATATTCCCTTGTCGTTATTCATTTTTTATATCTTGGACATACAAATAGAACGTAATGTCAAAGACCGTCACCTAGACAACCAGTTTTAAAACATTTGTCTATCACTTAAAGTCTACTGTATTCCTATATTCCCTTGTCGTTATTCATTTTTTATATCTTGGACATACAAACAGAACGTAATGTCAAAGACCGTCACCTAGACAACCAGTTTTAAAACATTTGCCTATCACTTAAAGTCTACTGTATTCCTATATTCCCTTGTCGTTATTCATTTTTTATATCTTGGACATACAAATAGAACGTAATATCAAAGACCGTCACCTAGACAACCAGTTTTAAAACATTTGACTATCACTTAAAGTCTACTGTATTCCCACATTCCCTTGTCGTTATTCATTTTTTTATCTCTTGGACATACAAATAGAACGTAACGTCAAAGACCATCACATAGACAACCAGTTTTAAAACATTTGACTATCACTTAAAGTCTACTGTATTCCCATATTCCCTTGTCGTTATTCATTTTTTATCTCTTGGACATACAAACAGAACGTAATGTCAAAGACCTTCACCTAGACAACCAGTTTTAAAACATTTGACTATCACTTAAAGTCTACTGTATTCCCATATTCCCTTGTCGTTATTCATTTTTTATCTCTTGGACATACAAATAGAACGTAATGTCAAAGACCGTCACCTAGACAACCATTTTAAAAACATCTGACTATCACTTATAGTCTACTGTATTCCCATATTCCCTTGGCGTTATTCATTTTTTATCTCTTGGACATACAAATAGAACGTAATGTCAAAGACCGTCACCTAGACAACCAGTTTTAAAACATTTGACTATCACTTAAAGTCTACTGTATTCCCATATTCCCTTGGCGTTATTCATTTTTTTATCTCTTGGACATACAAATAGAACGTAATGTCAAACACCGTCACCTAGACAACCATTTTAAAAACATCTGACTATCACTTATAGTCTACTGTATTCTCATATTCCTACAATAAAATTATCAATAACTTGTTTATCTTGGAGTAGATAGAATAAACTTTCTTTAAAAAGCTCTATTTTCGGAGCGATTGCGGTGTGGATTGTGTGGAATGCAATAAGTGCAGGAAGACGTAGGCTAGTACGTTCAAGGCAAGCTTGCGTCACTTGTTTTGAGGTGCACTCGGCTTGTTTCTGGCACCATCAACCTGTCCCTAACTGGAGTACGTCACACAAAAACTTGCTAGGCAGTTCCAGAAACGTGTTGTGTCGCGTGAGCACGTGGTGCAGTCAGCTGAAGATGACCCAACAGTGTTTTAATATTCCCGACGTAGCACGGCAAACCCTGGCCGCGATATAACACAATCTGCAGGTCACGTTACGAACTCATCCACCCCTGGCAGCTCGCAGAGCACCCTCATCTTATCCCTTCCTCTTTGGGGTCATATATAACCGCGTCCATTTTTAATGCAACTCAATCTATACAGTTTGTGACGATGTTATTGATGCTTTCCAAGTTCGTTATCCGGCTGCTCCACAGTATCTTAATCTAAGGGTATACGTGTGACATCAGTTGACTGATGGAGACTAACAAATGAAGTATTTCAAGTTGGTTATCAACTGTTTGAAGAAAGTAACTGTTTACGTAATAAAAATAAGAAGGGTAAGGTACAGTGGTATGGCGCCCGGACCTGGGACAGAGCACTGTCATAAGGCCCTTGTGCTTCTACCGTGACTCCTGGATGAATGAGTGCACCTTTATTTCCATTTTACATTATTTGCACTATTTCACAATATCTCTATAGCCTATCTTACTCTTAGTATAAATTGTAGTCTAGCGGTTTATTCTTCCTTGGTCCCCTGGTTGCCTGGCTCTCTGGCCTTCGGCTCACCTCGAGGTGCCCTCCCTCTACTTGATCGCTACTCTCTTCCTTCTCTATTCCCTTCTGCTCCTGTCTTATTCTCCTGCTCCCCTTTTCTTTCATCCTCTTTAAACACTATCTCAAATATGCTCTTAATTCATCTTTTTCGCTCTTTCTGTCAGCGTTTTCATGGCTACTTTTCTTTGCCCGCTTTAACCCATTTTTCTCCCATAACTTATTTGTCCATTCCGTTGTTTCCGTGCACTCTATCATGTAATACTCCTTACTCTCTTCTCCTCCACAGCGGTTTCATCTCCCCCTTAGCCCCTTCAGAGACAGTTTTGCTGTTTTCATCCATGCCAGCCCCTGTTGCAATGATCCACGTATTCCTCTCTTCCTCCCTCCCTTTTTATTATTCTATAGAATCCCATTCAGTTTTTACTTTCTAAGCTCACCCATATTTCGTATCTTCCTCTAATTTATTTCTGACCAAATTCCTTGTCCATTGCGCCCAGATGTCTCCCATTCCCATTTCTCTCATTTTACCTTCTACACCTATCCACCAACTACTCTTACAGTTCATACATTTTTGCTGGTCTATGCATAACCTCAGTATGTCTTTCTCTACTGTTATCAAACATCTGTATCAAAATGTCCAGATCTTATCCATTATTGACCTGCCTAGCTCAACCAAAGCAATACTCACTCTCTTCTCGGGCAGCAAGCCAGGTGAAAAGACGATTAGGAATCGATTTTTCGGAAGTGTGCATCTCTCCCATCATCAGGATATTTATAAAATGTCATAACCACAAATGAAACACTAGATATAACACAAATACAAAGACAAAACACTATCAACATTCGCATTACTGAACAAAAGACTGTTTTCAGTAAATTAAATGACAGGTCAGGAGATGGCGCGAGTATAGAAAATTAATTGGGTTAAAGAAACCTAACTACTTAACTTGATTATCAAGCTGTATAGATATGTGCTTCTTATGTCGACAGATTTCCATTTTTAAGGCTGGTTTCCAAGAGGAGCTGAACTGAAATCCAGCATCATGATTAAGCGTGCTCCTTTCAGGGGAAATGCCCAAAGCCTCCTTAGTTCTCCACTCCCAGTAACTGTTGTATTTTTCCAAGATGGTCGTCTCCCGAAAATTGGCTCTATGGTTGTTATCAATGCTCTGCCAGTCCACACTTCTCAGGTTGCATTAAACGAAAGCTCTGTTCATGTTCGTTTATTCTGGTAGCGATGGTTCTTGTAGTTTGTCCCATATACGGTATCCCACATTCACAGGGAATGCGGTACACTTCCGGAACCTGCAAGTCCAGTTTGTCTTTCACTGGTCTCAAATATAGGACAAACCGGAAGGACCATCGCTACTAGAATAATCGAACATGAACGGAGCATTCGTTTAATGCAACCTGAGAAGTCTGGACTGGCTTTGATAATGACCATAGAGCTAACTTTCGGGAGACGATCATCTTGGCAAAATGCAACAGTTACTAGGAGTGGAGAACTAAGGAGGATTTGGGCATTTCCTTTGAAAGGAGCACGCTTAATCGTGATGCTGGATTTCAGTTTAGCTCCTCTTGGAAACCGGCCTTAAAAATGGAAATCCGTCGAATTAAGAAGCAAAGATCAATACACTTTGATAATCAAGGTAAGTAATTACGTTTCTTTGACACATTTTTCTATACTCATGCCATCTCCTGACCTGGCATTTAATTTACTGAAAACAGTCTTTTGTTCAGTGATGCGAGTGTTGGTAGTGTTTTGTCTTTGTTGATATTTATGTTATATCCAGTGATACATTTGTGGTATATTTCTTAAAATATCTTGATGATGGGAGAGATGTAAGCTCTAATCGTCTTTTCTTCTGGCTTGCTGCCCGAGAAGAGAGTGAACATATTCGTCACCAGGAAAGCTTCAGGTCTTATTCAACTAAAGCAACTTCTCCTGGTGCTAAGCGGACGCCCGTATGACGGCGAATAGACAATCATTTTCACTGATATACTTTGGTCTATCAATAAACTAGACGAAACGGCTAAACGACTCCTTTTCTCACGTTTGTGACGTTCACTAGTCAATAGGCGAATGTTAGGCTGGTTACTCATCTCTAAACATGCTGTCTGTCATTTTAGTTTCATCTGATGCCGAAGAAATGACGTGGATGCTTGCTCCACGGAAAATGTATTCCTTTTTTTTTCTCTCTTTTTTTTTAATGAACTTCTTCCATCATATCGGACAGTAAATGAACTATGAAGTATCCAAAGAAGAGCGAAACTGAAGTAGACCACTAGTGAAGATAAAGTTTTCACACGTATCGACGCTGTTTTCATCCACCGGTCCATAAAAAGCTCCAGGACAACGATGAACTTCACGACTTTACAAGGACAAAAATGTCACGTACTTCGAAAACAACAGACAATCAAACCTCTCGTTAAATAACACACTAAAGCATTCATCGTACTTCTAGTTACACTACTATTGTTAAAACTGCAGGGAAAAGGAACAAATTGTTTTTCTAATACTACGGAAAATGAATATCTACCATCAATGACCATATATGCGAGCGCGCGCGCGCACACACACACACACACACATATATATATATATATATATATATATATATATATATATATATATATATATATAAGCACGAGGGTTGGTCAAAAAGTAATGCCTCCTATTTTTTCCTCTTTTAATAACCAAGAAAATTGAATCCAACTTACATAGCTTAAAAACTACAACATTGACGATTAATTTGTTACTATTCAATATAATCTCCGTCCTTTTCCACAGTTTTGGTCCACCTTTTAACTAGGGCATGTATTCCAGTGTGGTAAAACACACGGTGTTGCTTACTAAGCCATTGACGCACGGACGTTTTCACAGCCTCCTCATCTTCAAAATGAATCCCACGAGGAGCTTCCTTTAGCGGCCCGAACAGATGGAAGTCTGATGGTGCCAGGTCAGTGAGGTAAGACTTGTCATCCCAATTTCTCATTTTCTGCAGTGGTGTAACGGCTGGTGTGTGGTCTTGCATTGTCATGCAAAAGAAGAACATCCGCCATAGTTTTTGTTGGGCGAACTTGGCGAAGACGTGCTTTCAGCTTTTTGAGAGTTCTGACGTATTGCACAGAATTTATTGTGCATCCCTGCTCCAAAAAATCAATCATCCCAAAACACTGTCGCCATAACTTTCCCTGCCGACCGCTGAGTTTTGCATTTTTTTTTTTTTTTTTCCTTCTGTAAAGTTGTGTGATGCCATTCCATTGACTGCCTCTTTCATTCAGGTTAAAAAAAAGTGAACCCACATTTCGTCTCCAGTAACAACTTTTTTCCAGAACCTCCTCTCCCACCAAATTGAAGGGCTGCAAGTGTTCGGATGTTATTGTTTTCCTTGTTTCTTTGTTTTGGGCGGTTAACATTCTTGGTACCCAACGTGAACAAACTTCAGTAACCCAGTTGTTGAATAATCTTTACTGAGGGAGGTAATGCGACACAATTCACCTGTTGCTACCCGGCGATCACCACGAATGATGTCATCGACTCGCTGAATGTTGCATGGAGTCACTGCAGTCACCGGCCTGCCGCTTCGCTTTTCAATTGTTAATGGTGTTTGCCCTTCAGCTTCGTTACAGCGACGAACCCATCGTCTAACAGTGCTGACATCCACCGCTGCATCACCATACACATTTTTTAGCGTTTCGTGAATGCGAATTGGCGTTTCACCTTCCGCAGTCAAAAATTCAATCACAGAACGCTGTCTAATACGAATGTCGATGTCAGCCATTTTGCAAGAGGATGCAGTACTGCCACCTGTTGACTTAGGAAGTTACTACTGCAGGGGATTGGAGAAGACGGTTTCAGGAATTGCGCCAAATTCAAAGTTTTCACATATCTTACTTATTTAATGAAAAAAAAATTTAGGCATTACTTTTTGACCCAGAAATTCTAAATGTTCTTTATTTCCGTAGAAATACACTGTTCAATTCTTACAGTAGCAGAATACGACACATACACAATTACAATCTACCAAGGTCGTTCACCAAAAACAAAAGCGCTCACTTTCATCAGATACCAGCTTCAATTACAACTCTCGTAACGGCACTGTTTACAACTGTTTACGTAGTAGTAGTAGTAGTAGTAGTAGTAGTAGTAGTAGTAGTAGTAGTAGTAGTTTCATTGTTGGTACTCCTGGTTCCCGCCTGTGAGAGGTAACACGCGAGGAGCGATATGTGACTTTGAAATTCTGCTTTCGTCTCAACAAATCTTCAGTTGAGGCCTATACAATGTTAAAGGAGGCCTATGGAGAGTCTGTTCTTCCCTACAGCACAGCTCGAAGGTGGTTTAAAATGTTTAAAGAGGGGAGACAGTCAATTTTAAAGGAAGGTGGTCCCGGTGCTCCAGTTATTGCTCTTACAGAAGAAAGCATCAACACTGCTGCTGCCATTTTGACAGAGGATCGACGAATTACCTTAAGATCACTTTCTGATCTTCTGATCATTGAGTGCCACCCACACGTTGGTGACAGAAACATTACACATGAGACGTGTTTGTGCGCGATGGGTTCCAAGACTGTTGATTCCCGAACAAAAGGACATTCGCATACAGGTCTGCATGCAGTGAAAGTTGATGTTAGAGGAAGATCCGGAGTTTCTTTCAAACGTAATCACTGCTGATGAAACCTGACTACACCATTTTGATCCTGAGAGCAAACAGCAAAGCTCAGTGTGGAAATCTCCTTCATAACCAACCCTCAAAAAGCAAAAGTGGTTGCTTCTGCTAGGACAGCTATAGTCATCTCATTCTTTGATATTCATGGAATGGTTTATCAGCATGTTTTACCTGCACACACATCAGTAACTGGACAATACTACAGGGATGTCCTGAAATCATTGCAAGTCTATATCAGGCGCAAAAGACCACATTTCCATGAAGCAGGCTGGATGCTGCACCACGATAATGCGCGGCCGCATATTGCCAATGTTGTTGCAAAACTCAATGTGAAGTGCATCCCTCACCCTCCCTATAGTCCGGATTTAGTCGCATGTGACTTTTTACTACTCTCTAACTTGAAGAAACGTCTTCGTGGGAGGCAATATCCATCATCAGAAGCAGTGGTGAAGGCTGCGGAGGCGATTTTGAAGAATCTCTCAAAAATAGTTTCCAGCATGTCTTTGAAGACGGGCAGAAACGCTGGGATAAGTGTATCGCATTCAGGGAAGACTATTTTGAGAAGGAATGTAAATATTATGAGGATGAGTAAAGGTATGTTGTCAAAAAAAAAGTGATCATTCTTTATTGAAGAGCCCTTGTATGTTTTATCTACGAAAATGTCTTAATAGCTTCCTAATAAATAGATTACAGGGTCAAGTTCAATGTTTAGATAATTGAGAAGGGATACGAGAGGTAATTGGTAAAAAGAGAGCTACATCCCGCACAGTTATTCTTACCCAATACTGGTTATCATTTAAAATACGAAAATCTCTTTAGTTCACTGTGCTCGGAGTTCCCTTGTTTCTCTAATTGAAGCCACGCTGGGTCTCATTGTTGCTTCTAAACCCACTCCAGTTAATTAATGAACGTACATCAGATTTCAATAGCAACACATTTCCGTGTATTAATGGCAGAAGTTTGTGAAAAGGTGAAACAAGCGAGCAGCTAATCCTGGCAAAGACAGTCTGCTCCTCGATGCTCTTTTGTTTGAAACGGCGGCGATACAGGCAAACAATAAAGTTTCAGAGGGCCGAGAAAAATCTTGTTCTCTCCAGTTTGAATCATCAAGAGCGTGGAAACGCATAACTTGATTTTGTACGTAGAGCGATATCTGTCGAGGAATAAATTAGAACGGTTGGAATACGACGCACGTCTCAAGGATTAAAGTCGGAGAGATTTTTGTTCTTGATGATGGGCATGTCTCCAGAGAGTTCTGAGTAATAAGACTCAGTTAAAAGTACATCATTCTTTTTAAAAACCCAGTCTCTGCCTTCTCAACACGCTATTTTAAGATCGCTTTTTTTTTCTCTCTACTTCTTGTTTTTCGGTATAAAAGTTTATACAATGACCTGTATTGTCACAAGAGAATATGGGAATGAATAACGAATTAGTGACAAGTATTCCAAAGTTCAGAAGAATATCTCGGAAAGAAATGGGATGTGTTATATCCTTGGAAGCTGCTGGACTAAGAATGTAACTAAGTTTCTGAATTACACAATTCCCAGATATACACACGTGTGTGCTCAGAGAGTTTCAAAACTCTTAAGTAGGTGATACATAAAAGTAAAAGAGTCTAAACGCGTCTTATTAAAATTCTAAGTTGGTACCGCTGCTTGTGACCAAAGGGGCTCCAGGGAAACATTCTCATAATTCGCTCATTGCTACGTAAGATATGAAATTCTTGGTGTTTAATTCCCTTCTTCATTTACTTATTCATCTGTAGTACTTACCTTTGCTCTTTCCTCTCTCTTCCTCCGCCCCCATCTCTTGGAGTACTGCCCTGATATATGGGCACCCTCTAACATTTATGGCTAAATGTACTTCTTTACTACTTACTGTATCTTGGAAAATGTTTTCGGCACAAAAGATCTTAACATGGTTTCTTGGGAAGGGAAGTAAAGCCGGTAGTCTCGTGTCGTAGATTTACTGTACATAACAACCTGAAGCTTGATAAAGGGGCTTCTGAGCAAAATAAAATATCAATAATACTAATAAGCATATTGGCTAAAAACACATATAATAAAAAATGCACGTCTAAATATACAAAATTAAAACACTGTAACACTGTAATTAAACAACAATGCCTCTTTGAAGATAAGGCACCAGTTTTAAAACATTTGACGTTCACGTAAAGTCTACTGTATTCCCATATTCCCTTGTCGTTATTCATTTTTTATCTCTTGGACATACAAATAGAACGTAATGTCAAAGACCGTCATCTAGACAACCAGTTTTAAAACATTTGACTATCACTTAAAGTCTACTGTATTCCTATATTCCCTTGTCGTTATTCATTTTTTATCTCTTGGACATACAAATAGAACGTAATGTCAAAGACCGCCATCTAGACAACCAGTTTTAAAACATTTGACTATCACTTAAAGTCTACTGTATTCCCATATTCTCTTGTCGTTATTCATTTTTTATCTCTTGGACATACAAATAGAACGTAATGTCAAAGACCGCCATCTAGACAACCAGTTTTAAAACATTTGGCTATCACTTAAAGTCTACTGTATTCCCATATTCCCTTGTCGATATTCATTTTTTATCTCTTGGACATACAAATAGAACGTAATGTCAAAGACCGCCATCTAGACAACCAGTTTTAAAACATTTGACTATCACTTAAAGTCTACTGTATTCCTATATTCCTACAATATAATTAGGAATAGGATGTTTATCTTTAAGTAGATAGAGGAAGAAGTGTTTGTACAAGAGTAGAGAAAGTTGAAACAAAAAGACAAGTGAACATCACATATAGCCGTTAAATATCGAGGTATGACAAATGCATAGCAACGCAAATGTGTGCTGGCTTGTTCATGTGAAATAACCAGAGTACAAGTGGACGGAAGGTATAGAGAGACATTTTGAAAGGTTTTAGAGATCAATGGAGTATAACCGTCAGACACAGCTCTCTGGGAACTAGTGGCGTGTTCTCACTAACCCACGAACCGAGAGAGAGGAAAGCCAAAGAAGCATATACTAGACTGAATGGTGAATGGGGGATTTAGTTGTAGCCGAGGTGCTAGGTATTCTCACATAACATTTACATGTCAACGCCATTGCAGGGAATTCCCAGCTTTGCGATTTACACAAACGGCTGAGCTACAAACTCCGAGCGGATAAACACGTAGTGCTGTTGACCAATCGAGTAATTGGTTTGTAAAAGGTCAGTGCTTCACCTCGTAGAGGTCACTCGCTTACATTTACGAACCTGCGTCCACGGTTTATTTAGCAGATTCCCGGTTGGATTGTTTCCAGGTTTTCCCTGACTGGTAGGCGTGTAAAATACATTTTAGTGATATAGTCGATAACGACCATCCCAATGAATGACATTTTGAAGTCTCCAATATCTTGTTGAGTTTGTGGAAGGGAGCCGCCCAGATGTTCCCGGGTATCGAGACCAACCGAACTCGAACCACCACCAATCAGTGACGGGCTCGAATGTTCGACCCGACATACTTCTAGTAAGGAGGTAGCTACACTTTGGATTCCCCAGAACTAAAACATCCTTTCTCCGTGCCATGCAATGCCGGCACTTACAATCTTGAAACAACCAACCAGGGCAGCAATTCACGTATTTGTGTATTTTAATTTATTAATCGTTCACGAAGGTGATTGCCTCTTTATTTGACGAAAATCTCTGTCCACCGAGCGCAATTTTCAGATGAGGGAACAAAAAGAAGTCGCTTGGGGCTAGATCTGGTGACTCAAGCAGTTCAAACCGTAATTCGTGGATTTTCGCCATTACAACCGCTAAGGTGTGAGACGGTGCGTTGTCTTGGTGAAACAGGATTTTCTTTTCCTACAAATGTGGCCGTTTTTCTGCAAGTTCTGCCTTCAGCTTGTCAAGTAATGATGCGTAGTAAGCTCCTGTATTGGTTTTTCGTTTTGAAGATAATCGATTAAAATAACTCCATCACTATCCCAAAAAACAGTCGTCATCACTTTCCCAGCCGAAAAAAAAACAGTTTTTGCTGTTTTTGCAGACGGTTCCCCCTTTGCAGTCCACTGTTTGGACTGTACTTTTGTTTCGGGCGTATAATGGTGTATCCAAGTTTCATGCATGTATTAATCAGCCCCAAAACTCGGATTTATTGCACCTAAACTGCGCCAACAGAGCGTTGGAAATATTCATTCGAACAAGTTTTTGGTCTGACGTGAGCAAACGCGGTACCCAATAAACGGACAGCTTTCTCATGTCTAAATGTTGATTTAATACTGTCGCGAAGCCGTTATCTACGATAGCGCGGCTATTGTACACAAAGCACCGGCATATAAAGAAAGCTGAGATAAAGGACTTTCCGGCATAGATTAAGTTACGCTTCTGGAAGGTGTTAGAATATTCGGTTTCTTTATTGTCGTGGAAATATCTAGAATTTATCAATGAGGTATTTAAGAAGGCGACGGCTCCCCAAAAGGGGAGTCGCAAAGAGAGTACTAAGCAGTAAACAGCTGAACTGATGTAGGTGATCAGAACGCTCTTTGTTATTGTCATCGACCTTGGTAGATTTTTTTTTTTTTTTTTTTTTATTTATCCAGATTTATGAACCCTATTTTACACAGTGGTATATTAGGGTTATAGTTGATACATAAAAATACACAATTTTAACAAAAATATTTTAAATACTAGAAGGAAGAAAATATGTTATAATCTGATGCATATTAATTTAAACTATTTCAGACGTTTAAACACTGAGTTTATAAACTTCATGAAGTACTTATACTGTTGTGGCTTCATTAGCAAAGATGTGAGCGGAGCAGAAAATTCAGTTCCTAGAGAGTCTAGCTTGAATATTAATTCTTGTCTTTCTCTCCAGAAAATGGGACAACAGAAAAGCAGATGAACCACAGTTTGAAATTCTTCACCAGACATGCACTTGGGGTTAGATGTTAAGTGAAAACGTGATAAGTATTCACCAAATTTACCATGTCCACTTAAAAATTGTGTCAAAACAAAATTTGGTACAAGAGTTTCACATTTTCCTCTGTCATATACACTAGGGAAAAATAATGTTTTTGTTAAACTTCCATTTGGAGTTGTTAGCCATTGTTGGTTCCATTCTTCAAGAATATGTTGATGTATTATTCTCCTTACAGTAGAAATAGGACATAAAGAGTATGTCACAGGAAGATTGGATTCTGCAGCAATCAGCTCTCTCGTTACCTAAAATTCCACTGTGTCCTTTAACCCATCCCATGCAAATATGTCCTGGATGGTTTTGAAGCAAGGTTCTGATTTCATGTGCTAATGAATTTAAGTTGTATTTATCATTAATAGCGAGTAGAGCTGATTGTGAATCACTGTTCCCATTAACAGTACAACATTTTATAGTTTCTTTAATTGCTAAGAGCTCCGACTGGAATACAGAACATTCAGGTGACAATTTAAACATGGAATGAGTTAGTTCCGTTTGGTTTTCATAAACAACAAAAGCACATCCTACTGCAGATATATTATCTTCAAATTGGTAACGCGAACCTTGGTAGATTGTGTGTGTATGTTGTTACGTGAGAATTGAACAGTGTGTTTCTACGGAAATAAAGAACATTTAGAATTTCGACAAGTTGGACCTTTAATTCTACGAACCCACAAAGTCACGATATGTGACATGTTCATAGCCTCTGTTATCTCTCTCACTTTAATTCGGCGGTCGCCAAGCACCATTTCGTGAACTGTGGCGATGTCTTCGTCGGTAGTGGCAGTTTTTGGACGTCCCGAACGTTCATCATCTCCCAAACTCTTACGGCCATGTTTAAATTCAGCTACCCAAAATTTCACTGTGGTAAATGACGGTACAGAGTCCCCATACACAGAATCCAACTCATCTTTGATTTACGTAGGCGTATTGCCTTTCAAAACCAAATATTTAATGACAGCTCGATACTCAATTTTGTCCATTTTCATAAAAACACTCGCATCAACTCACTCAAACGACTGTTACATAACAACTGAGCGTCTAAAATAGCTGAAACTTTGGTGAGTAACTGTCAACAGATGAACAACATTCACTAGCTTTTATTTACGAGTGCTGCCATCTTCATGTTGAGGCTGGAAACCTTTCAGACGACCCTTTGTACTAAGGTACTGGATAACATATCAGTTCTGTAATACAATTGTAAAACCAAGGTAAAATATTTACAAAACCGTGGTCTTTTGACGACGTGAATGCCGCGCTTGCTTATGACCAGCCTACCACCTACTGCCAAATTTTGAGCCTATGCAATACCTATGACTTATCAACTCTGACCCTATTTATCCATTTTAATTTTCAGACGTGGCGTACGGACCCACTGAGAACAATCCTCCCCTGGCGACTCGGGTTGGACTGTAACTGCAGGAACATTTCCAAAATGAGGCCGTGCGAATGTGTGGCAAGTTACAGACAGAATTGGATGAATATCAAGTCAGGGAAAGTTAACAATACATTTTTTTTTTTCTGAGCGGCAACAGTAACAAGCTCATTATCTGCTCAGACAAAAATCGATCTTTGTGTGTGCTCTTTTGTTCCAACAAACAAGGAATAGGTTGATTACTGCGGTTTCACAATGCAAAAAACGGCCCCCTGCCATTGCTTCTGTAGCAACGGGTCGTGACCTTATCTATTCAGTAGGGCAAGCAATGCATCCCATACAAACATACCATTCTGTCGTGTTTCTACAATTCTTGAATTTAAAAGAAATCAACGCAAACTTTTGAGGAAGGACCTTCAAATACAGTTCTCCAACTTTTTGATATTGCAAAAATCACTAATATGCAAAATTTAACTCTTTGTCTGGGTTTTTTATTTTAATATGTCAGTAACCCTAATTTGAGTAAGCTGAAACAAAATATGAACTTAGCTTTTCTCCATCACGAACCAATCTAAACTAATATTTCACATGTGTTTTAAATAATCACATACATTTGAACATTACAGCAGTTTTTTTACATGTTGCCTAGAAATGCATGTCTTTCCATCACCCTCCTCGCTGACACAGACGATATAACTGGAAAAACGTCCAAATGAGAGTGCAGGAAATGTTGTCTGACACTCATATTGCAACCTAGCTTTCGAAATTTCTTAAGCATATCTTCTACCATATTTTTGTAATTTCTCAGAAAGTTTTCGATGACACTTAACAATCAATCTATGTCTGTTTAACATTATGTTATCGTTTCTTCAAATAAGGTATCAGAAATCAACTTCCTAATTTCTGGCCGAACTCCCTCTTTAAATTTAGCATCAGATATTTCAGGGAAATTCTTGCACATTTATTTAGAAATTGTGATTCTTATTTAAGGATCTTAACAAATTGCTTCATTATATCTAATTTTACATGTAAAGTTGTGAGAGAACAATTTGTGGGTCCACAAGACACTTCAAAATAGCATTTTTCATCCCTGGCACTCTGCTTCCAATTTCTTCTACTCCAGTGCTCAGATCGGACTCTACCATTCCACTCACAAATAAAACGTATCTAGTTGCACGCCAATATCTTCTAAATATCCACATAGTTCTGCTTATTAGACTATTTCTAGTAGTAAGTTTACGTTGTAACGATATGTTTTAGTTAGAACTTTTTATATGAATATTGTTTTCTGATATGACTTAGTGGGCCATGTAATGACAATATAGTAGTAGCAGCAGCAGCAGCAGCAGCAGCAGCAGCAGCAGCAGCAGCAGGAGCAGCAGCAGCAGCAGCAGCAGCAGCAGCAGCAGCAGCAGCAGCAGTAGCAGTAGCAGTAGCAGTAGCAGTAGCAGTAGCAGTAGCAGTAGCAGTAGCAGTAGCAGTAGCAGTAGCAGTAGCAGCAGTAGTAGTAGTAGTAGTAGTAGTAGTAGTAGTAGTAGTAGTAGTAGTAGTAGTAGTAGTAGTAGTAGTTTTATTCATCCGTTAAGTCAATACAATGACATTGGATACGTCAATACAAATATTTAGAACAATAAAAATAATATAAGTATAAAAAATAAATTGCATCAAGTGTAATTAATAAGATCTAAGCATGAACTCATAAATATATATAGTTGCATGGCTCTACAACTACACAGCATTAAAAATGCATCACAAATATATACAATTATATGGCCAGCTACAGTGTATCTAGAAATTCACCTATATCATAATATGAATCACTTAATAAAATTTCTTTCAACGATAGCTCGAAACACCGCATGGATTTTATGTTTTTCAGATTGGCCGGTAGTTTATTATACAGAGTGACTGCTGAATATCTAACTCCTTTGGAATAAAGTGTAGTTCTATGTGTTATTGTTCTTAAGTCTGTTTTACCTCTGGTGTTATGATGATGTATTTGATTATTTGTGGTGAAATTTTCAAGGTTTTGTTTTGTATAACATAGCAAACAGTATATATACAAACTGGGCAGAGTCAAGATTTTCAATTCCTTAAAGAAGTTCCTGCAGGAGTCATATTTTTTTCCTGACATTAGGCATCTAACAATCCTTTTTTGTACTTTAAAAACCAAGTGACTGTCTTTACTATCCCCCCAAAACATAATGCCATACCTCATTAGACTTTCTGCATATGCAAAATATAAGGTTCTCATGTCACTTGCATAAAAAGATATATATGTAATTTTGTGATTGGCTGTAGTAATAATTGTATTACGTAATGCGGTGACGTAGCAGTAAATCGGCCAATCACAAAATTAATAGAGGAGTAACGATAGTTAAGGAAAATCAATAATCTTGAGATAGATATATGTTCTGTAATCTTGTTTCATGACGATGGAAAAATGTCGCGGTGAATATAAAAGTTTTGTAATGGAAAAACAATAATCGTCAAAAAGAGTTATTCGATATTCCTAATAGTAATGAGTGGACGTATAGAAGAGGAATTTCAAGTAATTAACAGAAATGATATACTAACTTGAAAATAAGGATTTATCGATGTGTTGGAGGTATACCTACAGTGATTGATTAAGAAAGAAAGTTCGAGTGAATTGTAATCCAGATTATACAATTAAATTATATATATTACAAAATCGGAGTCATATAAAATTTTATTTCTATCTCCAAAAATCCACACCTGAGAACAGATCTCATGACTCTTGTTTAGTCAATTCACGACCTGGATCTTCCAAACAGTCAACGTGCATCCTATCTGCAATATTTAACATCCCGACAACAGATGGTAGAAATCACTTATACCCATGTAAATACAAATGAAATTACAACATATTTATCATCTATGGCAGTAATAAAATATGGTGTCCCCCATGGTTCAATTCTTGGACCTGTTTTATTTCTGATATATATAAATGATCTAGAGTGTTCCTTAAAAAATAGTTATCCAACATTATTTGCTGATGATACAAACTTATATATTTCTGGTTACAACTTGAGATCCTTCAAATTTAAGATAGAACAGACAATGTCTGAATTGCTAAACTGGTTCAACATTAATAGATTATTAATAAAAACAGAAAAAACAACAGCAATAGCTTTTCATCATAAACAAAATACACTTGCCAGTCATCCCTTTATAGAGTTCCAGGGCAAATATATCTCATACACAGATAGTACAAAATTTCTAGGGGTATGGGTGGATAATAATTTAAAGTGGTCGGCTCACATTCAAAAACTATCTCAAAAACTGAGTAAAATAACTTATGCCATCACAGTCATTTCAAAAATCATGGACTTGAAATCGGTCATATCTTTATATCATGCATATTTTCAATCTGTTCTTAGCTTTGGAATATTATTTTGGGGTAATTCAACAGGAGAAAAATCTATTTTTAAAATGCAAAAACGGGCAATTACATGTTAATAAAAGAACCAGTTGTAGGCCATTATTTAAGGAATTAAATATATTGCCCCTCCCCTGTATTTACATATATGAAACATTATGCTACATAAAAAATAATCTCAGTATGTACACAACAAACTCACAGATACATTCTCATGATACCAGAAGAAAAGATAACCTTCAGGTAATCACACATAGCACTAGTTCTTTTGAAAAAAGTTTTGCATATACTGGCCTCCAGCTTTATAATAAATTACCCAATTATCTGAAGCAAATACCTGCACTGCATCGATTTAGAATTTGTCTCAAAAAACTTCTTTCACTCCATTGTTTTTATAGCATAAAAGAATATTATGATTACTTTGACAATTAATTTTGTTAATGTTAATGATGTTAATGTTTTATAGTATAGGTGAATTGTTTGAATATGTTAACTAAAAGTGAACTATTATTATTATTATTATTATTATTATTATTATTATTATTATTATTATTATTATTATTATTATTATTATTATTATTATTATTATTATTATTATTATTATTATTATTATTATTATTATTATTATTATTATTATTATTATTATTATTATTATTATTATTATTATTATTATTATTATTATTATTATTATTATTATTATTATTATTATTATTATTATTATTATTATTATTATTATTATTATTATTATTATTATTATTATTATTATTATTATTATTATTATTATTATTATTATTATTATTATTATTATTATTATTATTATTATTATTATTATTATTATTATTATTATTATTATTATTATTATTATTATTATTATTATTATTATTATTATTATTATTATTATTATTATTATTATTATTATTATTATTATTATTATTATTATTATTATTATTATTATTATTATTATTATTATTATTATTATTATTATTATTATTATTATTATTATTATTATTATTATTATTATTATTATTATTATTATTATTATTATTATTATTATTATTATTATTATTATTATTATTATTATTATTATTATTATTATTATTATTATTATTATTATTATTATTATTATTATTATTATTATTATTATTATTATTATTATTATTATTATTATTATTATTATTATTATTATTATTATTATTATTATTATTATTATTATTATTATTATTATCATCATCATTATTATCATACTGTACATGCAGTTGAATTTTCATTCCAAACTTGTGTTGTATATATGTATATTGTATAATTTTTAATTATAAGCACTTGACGTGTCCTATATCATGTAATATGATCAAAAGGATGAATAAAAACTAACTGCTGCGAGTGGAGGAAACGCCACAAATATTGCGTCCCAACTTTGGGGCTGATTAAGCTGGAGAATATATCGCCACAAAGTTATGATGTGTTTTCTTGAGGTAAACTGAATGAGCCGCTGGAACTGATGCATATTACACAACCTTTCAGACTAATCATAGTAATGTTGTCTATTATATTGCTGTTATTGTTGTGAAACTTCTTAATTTCAACAAAAATTGTAATTTGTTAGTTTCATACAATACGCAGAATTATATTAAACACTTACGGTATAACTGCTATTTGTAAAAAACGTGGTGCGTGGTAGAAAGAAACTAATAACAGTTTTGAAATCGGGATACATGTATTTTGAAGGAACCCCCAGAAGCATGCATATCAGTGTTATCTGTAACGAAGTAGCGTACGTTAAACATATTTACACAAAGCCGTGCACTAAGGGCACTAGGAGGGCGATAGGTTTCAAAAAATCCATTTTTTTTGTTTTGTTTTTAATGTTAAAAATTATATAAATCTTGAGCTAGGTTGTCAGCTGGTATTAAAGTCCTTTAATTCGTCAATTTAAACATGGCGGCGTAATGAGAATGGTGCTTAATCTTTGATCGTGATTTCCAAAAACCTTGATTTTTCATACTTTAGTGCATGTTTCTCATAAGCTATTAAAGATATTGACACAAAATTTGTCGTGGTTATTTGTCAATGTTCCTTGAACACATTCAGCTAACATTTATATTCATGTGATTTATAAAATGGAAGAAAACAAATATTCACTCCTTGAAAATATTATCTTTGTTTTTACTCAAAACTAATTAATTTTTCATGTACATAGTATAAACTATGCCGATATTGTAAAACTGTATCTTAGGTTATTTAGTATAAAACTTGGTGCATGTAGCTTTAAATTCCTACAAGTAAAGTGCACCTGAAATATAGGGTGCACACGGTGTGATTTATGTCCCTTTTGTATGGACCTATGTGAACGTAATTTAAATATTATACAGTAGTTAAAAGCACACATCCTTATACAATAATCATAGCGAATTTCAATTTCTGATAATGTTTAGTTTTCTATATAGTCAAATTTTAATGGTAAAAATTAGCTTTTCTGGGTAAAAATAATCTACCAGTGCCCTTAAGTAGCAGCATACGTTAAACATATTTACACAGAAAGTCATGAAGACTAGACTGGACTGGAATGGACTGGGCTATGCTATGGACAGATTCGGTACGGAGGTCCAAACTTGGTCTGCTGTACCTATGCCCCAAGTGTGGCAACCCCGGGAGGAAGGATGAGGTGAGAGGAGACATAGGGCGGTCGACCCAAGGAGTCACGACAATGCAGAGGGCAGGGTCATTACACTTTACCAGTTGGAAACTGCCCGGCAGGCCAGTCAGCCAGCATCCTACCCTACTGTTGCCCGGAGACCGTCCTACTTGAGGAGGAAGTGTTGACTAAGAACATTTCATCCTAACAACAACGCCGAGACTCCCGCCGACACTTCTACCCTGAAAGGGACCATCAGATGAGATATGATGTAAAATGATAATTGAGATGAAACGGAGGGACAGCAAATTCGAGGAATGTAATTCACATACCCACCATTTGGCCTAGCGACACGGGACACACCCCGGAAAAAACCATAGGCCAGGTAGGTCGGCCATGGAAATGAACCCGGGCCTCTCAAATGCAGGTCACAGACGAAACCGCCTCAGCCATTCCGCTAAGTAGCCGTGAAGCAATCATTCTTCCTGAGGATGTGGGATGAAAGCAACTTCCTTTATGACATCCTCTTCTGACCGCAACTCGATACCTCGACCCTTTAATTGCCTTCGCTGATGACTTTCTCATGACAATATCTAACACTGTATGAAACTGGGGCCTGGCTCACTTACCTGTTTAGTCTTATTACGTCATTGGTTTTCCTGACCATGAGCGCCATTTCCCAGAAGTGCACCGCCTCAGGTAAGATTGTGTTCTGAAACAACAATGTCTTATATCACAATCCATTTTCTCTTTCAATTTATTTTTTTTACTTTTTTCCTAAACACACTTAGTATATATAAAAAGTATTGCATTTTAAAATTGTCATGTGCAGACTTTATCGAAGACACACATTTTGACACTCTGTATACAAAATGAGCTTTTGCTAGTCTATTTGTGTGTAAATACCCAACTTGATCTACCAAGATTTGCAACGAGATTCTCCAACACCAAACTAAAGTTTACATTAAACATTCTTTAAAATTCTAAGATTGTTCCAAAATATGTTTGACATTGACATGTTTAAGGTATTTCGTAAAGAAAACATATAATCATTGAATTGTAACGGTCTTTCACATTACGTTCTATTTGTATGTACAAGAGATAAAAAATGAATAACGACAAGGGAATATGGGAATACAGTAGACTTTAAGTGATAGTCAAATGTTTTAAAACTGGTTGTCTAGGTGACGGACTTTGACATTACGTTCTATTAGTGTGTCCAAGAGATAAAAAATGAATAACGACAAGGCAATATGGGAATACAGTAGACTTTAAGTGATAGTCAAATGTTTTAAAACTGGTTGTCTAGGTGACGGACTTTGACATTACGTTCTATTTGTATGTCCAAGAGATAAAAAATGAATAACGACAAGGCAATATGGGAATACAGTAGACTTTAAGTGATAGTCAAATGTTTTAAAACTGGTTGTCTAGGTGACGGACTTTGACATTACGTTCTATTTGTATGTCCAAGAGATAAAAAAGTGACTAACGACAGTGGTTCCCGTATTTAAAAAAAGATGGTGCTATTATTTGTTACACATCACCAAAACAAATTTGGTATTTGGCAGGTGATTCAGCTGATCATTAAACGACTTTCGCTAAAATGGTAAAAGTGCAACATAATTCAGAGATTTCCCTTTTTACTTCTGAATAGGAAATTCATGAGAATGCTTTTAAGTGGAATTTTCGTCATCATGACAAGAGTTGCATATTGATCCAAAGACGTAACTGAAACTTCGGTTTTCGATAAGAGCTTCAAAGATTTTGTTACCGTGAAAATCATTGAAAAAGTCCGCGATATGATTTCCGCTTCGCAAAGCGGCTAAGGCCATAGGTGTATAGATGGGAACGGTCAATGCATATTTTGCCTGATAAGTTGGACATGAAATTGTCTGCGCGACGGTCCGGCTTTCAACTTGGAAGCTGAAATTGAATCTACGAGGGCTGTTCAATAAAGCTCTTCATAATTTTTCGCACTGAAATTCAATCTTATATTCTCTCAGCTTAATGTGAAACAAACAAGCCGTAGTAGTTTCATTGTTGGTACTCCTGGTTCCCGCCTGTGAGAACCAGACAAGTTCAGACATGTTCAGTATCGCCTACCGCTGCAATGGAGGTAACATACAGTTAAAGTTGATGTTAGAGGAAGTTCCGGAGTTTCTTTCAAACGTAATCACTGCTGATGAAACTTGGCTACATCATTGTGATCCTGAGAGCAAACAGCAAAGCTCAGTGTGGAAATCTCCTTCATCACCAACCACCAAAAAAGCAAAAGTGATTGCATCTGCTGGGAAAGTTATGGCCATCTCATTCTTTGATATTCATGGAACGCTTTATCAGCATGTTGTACTTGTACACACATCAGCAACTGGACAATACTACAGGGATGTCCTGAAAACATTGCAAGTTCATATCAGACGGAAAAGACCACATTTCCGTGAAGCAGGCTGGATGCTGCATCAAGATAATGTGCGGCCGCATATTGTCAATGTTGTTGCTGAATATCTTGCAAAAATCAACGTGAAGTACATCCCTCACCCTCCCTATAGTCCGGATAGAGCCCCATGTGACTTTTTTCTATTCCCTAACTTGAAGAAACGCCTTCGTGGGACGCATTATCCATCATCAGAAGCAGTGGTGAAGGCTGCGGAGGCGATTTTGAAGGATTTCTCAAAAAATGGTTTCCAGCATGTCTTGGAAGACTGGCAGAAACGCTCGGACAAGTGCATCGCATTCAGGGGAGACTATTTCGAGAAGGACGATCAAAAGTATGAGAATGAGTAAAGGTACGTGTCTAAAAAATATTGTGATCATTCTTTATTGAGCAGCCCTCGTATTTAAGCGAAATATAAAGGACTTTTTGTGTCAAGTGAGACTTGAATTCATTATGTGTACCAGGTAATATTCAAAACAACTGGTTACGTCCCTGACTCTGTTCCCAAGAAAGAGTTAAAGTCTATTAAGGGAAGAACAAACTGTTTCAGCACGACAACGCACCCGCACATTCGTCTGCTATTTTCGCTTCCAAATTGCATGAACTGCTGCCACGCCCCATACTAGAGATTTCTTCTGGTTCCCGAACATAAATAAATGATTTGCGGAAAAAACCTTTAGATCAAATGAGTAGGGTATAGTCGAGACGGAGGTTATTTGAATAACTTGGCTATTAAAATGGTACGAACTCTGGATGAAGTGTATATTTCTAAAACGGGACTACGTTAAGAAAAGAACATAATTTGTTTGAAAAAAATTGGCGTTATTTCTAATACCAGCCTCATAAGTAATTGAAACTTCATATATTAACAAGTATTTCAGAAATAGTAATCTAAACATAAAAAAGTGTTTGACATAAATTGTGTGATTTACCGAGATATACACAGGATGGCCCAAAACGCTGAATTCCAGTGAAATGCCAGTATTATTTCCTCTGAAAGACCAATTACACTGGGCAACAATGAAAATGCTTCGGCTTAAAAATAGTGAATTTACATGTATTTCCATCTGCTGAATTCAAAAATCATCATAAAAATGATAGATTAGCCCTTGTTTTGAAGATAAAGTAACATTTCATTTTTTAGAAAGAAGATTTTAAATTTGGGGCAATTTTTTTGGGAGATGGCATAACTGTCAAATAACAAAACACAATCAGAGAGAAATTTTGGAAATTAAGTGATGCAAAAGTTAAGGAAGGCATTTTTGTCGGACCAAAAATAAGAGAACTTGTAAAGGATCCTACATTTGACCAAATTTTGGAGGGGAAAGAAAAGGAAGCTTGGGAGGCCTTCAAGGGTGTTGTTCATGGATTTTTAGGCAACAAAAGAGATGACAACTACAAGCATTTGGTGACAGTGCTCCTGCAACATGTCCCTTAAGATCCATTTTCTCCACTCCCACGTAGACGTTTTCCCTTCTAGTTGTGGAGCTGTTAGTGATGAACATGGGGAGAGATTCCATCAGGACATTTCTGTTATGGAACAAAGATATCAGGGCCGTTGGAATGAAGTCATGCTTGCGGATTACTGTTAGGGATTCTGCGGAACTCCATCACAAGAGGCAAGTTAAAAGACGACGAAGTCAATCGGCCACCACATGATTCTCTTCAGACACGACTATCTGCCAAGTATTTTTCTAGCAATTTAGAACTCTTAGCATGTAATTACCAGTTAAAAAAACGAAATACACTTTCATTGTTGTTAGCATGTATGTAATTAAAATGTATCCTTTTGTCTCAATCCGTTAATATGTAATACTTCCACCTGGTGTATATCATAGAAACTAGAGCTAATACAAATTTGTTCATTGTCATATTTGTTTTTCTCAGCCCAAAATTAGTAGGAATTGCCTCATGAAGTGCTCGAAACGTTCAGAAATTACTTTTCCCCAGTGTTATTTGTCAGAAGAGTGTGTTACGAAAGTCATGTGAGTATAACAAACATATTGTACAGTCATGTTTGAGGTTCCTGCCGTGTTGACTTGTACAGAGTACAAAAACAATTACGCAGTACGTTTGGTGTCATAAACAATTGCCAAGGTCCTTGAATATTAATGGAAGGAATACAGAACACGTTTTGATAAACACAGATATTCATTTCCGCTTCTAAAACAAGTAAACAGGGAAATAATAACGATGGCACAACCAAGTTCGAACCTAAAACATCCATTTCCGGTCACAATTCGACACATAATACCGCTGTGCAGAAAGTAAATTACAAGTAACGACTTCCTGAACGAGGAAGTATAAGTTCAAATCAATAACAGAGAATAACACGGAAATGGTTAATTGTACAAAAAATGTATTTATCCGCCTCCAAGTGTTACACATGAATAATTTCTGCAAAGAGTCAAATTATGTCTACCAGAGTCAATCCGAGGTGCGTTCAAATTATAACAACTGCTACATTTTTTTTTCAGAACTGGGATCACACAGGAACTTTTTAAATACACGTGGACTCTTTGTGAATGCGTGACAGAGATGGCAGCACTGTACAGTGCATAGAATTCTAGTGGCAGCGACGAGGGTTAGGACATGGCGACGTTTTCATTGCAAGAACGGCGTGTAATCATTTGTTTTCTCCATTTTCGCGGTGTGACACCTATTGAAATTCATCGTCAGTTGAGTGAGGTATGTGGTGATGGTACCATGAATGTGTCGAAACAAAAAGCGCAAATTTTAAAAATTTTAACAAATACCAGTCGAGGTAACGAAGAAGCCCTTTGTTGTGCACGCAGAAATTTTCCACAGCGTTCCACTTGGGGGCGTCTAGAAGTTTCCATTTCCAAAACTTTCTTCCGTGACCGGCAGGGTATAAAATGAGGTACAGAAACCAGTCTCGGACACTTCAAACAACAAGACTAGTGTAAAAAGGAAACGTTGTGTGTTCGTCGGAGAACTTACTAGCAGAGCAAGCTGAAGCATACTACAAAGACATTAAGTAGCATTAAAGAGACGCGTTTACGTTGTGAATTTGTAGAAAAAGAGAAGGTGTCAGTAAGTTAATAATTTTAGTGACAAATAAAATGAATTGGTGCAACTTCGCATTGTCATTTTTGTCACGATATCTTAAAAATGTCATTTATAATCAAAACCGTTGAACTATTCGTGTGAAATACATTTTTTTTTAATTTCCAAATGCAGAGGAAAATTTGAGGTGAGGGGTATGCATTGAAAATCGCCATCTTGCATATTTGGACTAGCTTACGTTTTTGAGACATGTTCTTCATATACAATGAGAGACAGACATTCTTCTAAATATAATTTTATTTTTCTTCGTGTCTTTTCGGTAAAATATCTGTAGCAATTTTAAATGTAAAACATTACAAAATAGAGAAATTATAACGTTTAACTATTTAAATGTCAATAACTGACAGCTGGAGCACCTTCTGTGCGTAATCAGAAATACCATTTGGTTTACCACTTCCGATGACGACCTACACTCGACATCAACTTCCGCCCTGTCTCTTCCTTCCTGGTTAACAGTTAAATGTACACGTCCAGCTCGAACAAAACACGAAATTTACCAAGAAACTCCTAAACAAGGAAACATACGTTTTGGAAAACGTCGCCAAGCTTAACGATTTATATACTTTCACAATAAACAAAATGTACATCTTGAATTTTCTGTTAATGTTCTCAGTTCTCTTTATTCAGACTGACATTTGTATAAATGGTAAACTGTAAGAGATAGACAAATATTACTACACAACAAATGGATATCTTCTTAAAACGAGCAAGGTATATTAGATGCATTTTTTGGTATATAGAGTCATTTCCCAGATACTGCCTAAATGCTCCAATACCCATTACTTTACTAAATAAACAGCCCTTATGTCCTTATTTCTTGGAGCTAGCAGGCTATAGGAATATCAAAGACCGTCGCCTAGACAACCAGTTTTAAAACATTTAACTATCACTTAAAGTCTACTGTATTCTCATATTCCCTTGTCGTTATTCATTTTTTATCTCTTGGACATACAAATAGAATGTAATGTCAAAGACCGTCACCTAGACAACCACTTTTAAAACATTTAACTATCACTTAAAGTCTACTGTATTCTCATATTCTCTTGTCGTTATTCATTTTTTATCTCTTGGACATACAAATAGAACGTAATGTCAAAGACCGTCACCTAGACAACCACTTTTAAAACATTTAACTATCACTTAAAGTCTACTGTATTCCCATATTCCCTTGTCGTTATTCATTTTTTATCTCTTGGACATACAAATAGAACGTAATGTCAAAGACCGTCACCTAGACAACCACTTTTAAAACATTTAACTATCACTTAAAGTCTACTGTATTCTCATATTCTCTTGTCGTTATTCATTTTTTATCTCTTGGACATACAAATAGAACGTAATGTCAACGACCGTCATCTAGACAACCAGTTTTCAAACATTTGACTATCACTTAAAGTCTACTGTATTCCCATATTCCCTTGTCGTTATTCATTTTTTATCTCTTGGACATACAAATAGAACGTAATATCAAAGACCGTCGCCTAGACAACCAGTTTTAAAACATTTGACTATCACTTAAAGTCTACTGTATTCCCATATTCCCTTGCCGTTATTCATTTTTTATCTCTTGGACATACAAATAGAACGTAATATCAAAGACCGTCATCTAGACAACCAGTTTTAAAACATTTGACTATCACTTAAAGTCTACTGTATTCCTATACTCCCTTGTCGTTATTCATTTTTTATCTCTTGGACATACAAATAGAACGTAATGTCAAAGACCGTCACTTAGACAACCAGTTTTAAAACATTTGACTATCACTTAAAGTCTACTGTATTCCCATATTCCTTTGTCGTTATTCATTTGTTATCGCTTGGACATACAAATAGAACGTAATGTGAAAGACCGTCACTTAGACAACCAGTTTTAAAACATTTGACTATCACTTAAAGTCTACTGTATTCCCATATTCCCTTGTCGTTATTCATTTTTTATCGCTTGGACATACAAATAGAACGTAATGACAAAGACCGTCATCTAGACAACCAGTTTTAAAACATTTGACTATCACTTAAAGTCTACTGTATTCCCATATTCCTTTGTCGTTATTCATTTGTTATCGCTTGGACATACAAATAGAACGTAATGTCAAAGACCGTCACCTAGACAACCAGTTTTAAAACATTTGACTATCACTTAAAGTCTACTGTATTCCCATATTCCTACAATAAAATTTAGAATAAATAATGTTTATCCAGAAATAGATAAGGAATGAGTCTTTGTAAGAAATGTTTGTACAAGAATTGTGGAAGCATGATATCAAAATAATAATGCACACCACAATAATTAAGTGCTCTAAATCTGACCTACTGTCGGAGGTACATCGTGTAGGTAGGTGTATAGAACCTCTCTCAACCGAGTGGATGAATGAATCGGCGACCAGTCATATCAAATACCGGTTACAAGGAATTACAACCTTGAGTACACGCGACTTCATGTTCCGACACGTGACTTCTTGATCAAGTCCAGTGTTTCCACTGGGAGATCCAAATAAATAGAGCAGAAAATATAAGAATTTACAAAAATATTAGCATCTCAAATTAAATTGGATGCACCACTTCATTTTTATAAAAACATTGCAAAAGTTTATATGTATATTCTTTAAATTAAGAAAGAAATATTAAAATTTAAAATGAAGCTACATTTTTATTAATGCAGTTATGATATAATTTATTTTAAAAATACAGAATAATATATTTTGACTTATAAATGGGTATTTTATAAAATAATTTGCAACTTTTACAAAAATTATTTTCTTTTAACTGGATTACAATAACAGGTTTTGTTTTGCAATCAGACAGGCATAAAATTGTAAAAGATGTTTCCCTTTTTATTGCACCGAATGGAGAATTTAACATACGATACCACAATTCAGTTAAATTGGAGACATCAGGTTCAAATTTAAAATTTGTAGTCCAGCCAAATATTCCATGTACGTCTAAAAGCAGCATAAATCAATCTTGCGAAACTTTTCGAAAAATATAACTATTTTTAATTTAACCGTCGGTACTACTGAATTTTAAATTACAATGGCGAAAGTTTGGGGTAAGGTGGATAGTCGAAATGGTACAGTTCTTTGGCTACCACTCCCGACTTTTTCCTTAAGCACCATATCAAGAGTTTTGTTCTGTAGATCTACTTGCACGAGCTGTAGTGGCAGCAGCGCTCCGGGTCTCGTGGGGCGTGTGCGTGCTTCGCAGGTACAAGTTCGTAATATACAAACAGTCAAGGATGCGAGTATACATCTTGGAAGGATAAAGACCCATGTGGGAATTGCCAGTAACGAGATGGCTAGATAAGCTAGACAAGGAAACAGCAGAAGAAGATAAACAATCAGTCCATACCAAAATACCAAAAGCACAATAATTAGAGAGATTGGAGAAGAAGTACTAGCAACATGACAGGCGGAATGGACTGGAGTAAACGAGGGAACAGATCGCAGGGCCTTCTTCCCATCTTTCGTGATGTAGCGAGAAAAGCATGGAACTGTCTCTCTCTCTCGCTCTCTCTCTCGGCAAGTGTCAAGCGCTCATCGCCCGCGGGCGTGGCCTGGGCGCTAGCTGTCTCTTTCACTTCCCGCTTCTATCTCTCTTGGTGCTCGTCTACGCAGCAGCAAAACAATGCCCTGCGACAATAGTTAATAGATTTCACTTTGTTGTAGATGACACAAGTTTAGATAACATTTTAACTGATACTAGATTTCAGAAGATAACAAATTTGACAGTTAAATGTAAAATGTAACTTCCAAATATACAGTAAACTGCTCGGTATGCTGAAGTATGTTTCTGTTGCTTTTGTTTCAGGCAAGTAACAGTAGAATCAACATTTATTTTATGTGGTAATACTCGTCAAAGAACCATCAACTTCCTTTTGAAATCTGCGAAAAAAGATTTGAGTATTGGTTGCACCGTTTGTCAACAAACGTAGGGCACAAACGTTACGCTAATCTACGCTTCCAAACATTTCTTTTCATCAACTGACTCCTGTACAGTTTGAGGGCATTTCTACAGGCAAGAAGATAAATTACCTACAAGTGCATATTTTTCGTTTTCAGCAAGTGATTCGATGACATCAAACTGTCAGTAGCCACATGACAGATCCTAATGACGTCATAATATCGCTACCTGTGAAGTAAAGTCAGTAATTTCCCTTACATTATTGCCATCTGAATTCTAAGAATGGGTTACCCTCTTAACAATGAAGGACAGAATTGGATTTATCCGCATGTCATGTGATATACCCCGTAGCGATAATAAAGTTAATCAGGGTCTGAAAATCCGGAGTCATCTTCCACGGCCATTAGGATATCTAGAACACAGACTTTCTGCGCTAGAGGCAGCACTAACACAGCGTTACGCAAGTTATGTTTAAACAAGCAACTACAAAATGTTAATTAGCCACTTAAATTACATAAAGCATCCGATAATTAGAAAATTGCACACGTAAATGTCGAATCAAATCGTTATGTACATCGATAAAATTTTTAGATATTGAATCCTGTTCTCAAATAACTATCTTCAACATATGGAAAAATTTGATCAATAACGTTCATATGTCCTTCCTAATTTCGTATAAATCATTCACATCAAAGCATTTCCTTGTAGTTATATTGGAATATGGGAATACAGTACACTAATGCCCGATTTCACCAACAGATGTTAAAGTCGACGTTAACAAATGTAACGTAACAATTGTAACAGCGCTAACATTACTGTTAAATTTCTTGCCTGTTTTCTGAAAATGTTGACAAACACGTGTTAACGCCAAGAGACTTGTAAATATTACAGATATAGAAGGCCATGGATGAGTCGTATTCATTTCTGAACGTACTGCGATGCGCTTTTGTTTTCATTTTCGTCTGCACTTAGCTAAACAATGGCAGATAAACAATAAACAAAAGCCGTGAAACAAATTTCAAATTTCTCATCGTGGAGAAAGAATTGTTAATTGAATTCGCGATGAAGTACAAGAATATCGTAGAAAATAAGGCAGATGCGGTGAATGTAAAAGAGAAAGATGTCACATGGGAAAAAATTGGAAACGAATTTAATTCAAATGCACGTGTCATCACTAGAAACATCTTCTTCACTATTACGTAAGTTTAAAACGAGGAGCGAAGAAGGACAAATGACGAGTGACTTGAACGTTTCAAGACGGGAGGTAGACAGTGTATTATCCACATAATTCAGTGGATTATAAAATAGCAAAGTTATTAATACTTGAAGCAAAGGCGAGATCGGCATATTCCTTTCGATGCATGTTCTAACTCAGTATTACGTAAATTTAAAACAAGGAGCGAAGGACAAATGACGAGTGACTTGAGCGTTTCAAGACGGGAGGTGGAGAGTGTATTATCCACATAATTCAGTGAATTATAAAATAGCAAAGTTATTAATACTTGAAGCAAAGGCGAGATCGCCATATTCCTTTCGATGCATGTTCTAACTCAGTATTACGTAAATTTAAAACGAGAAGCGAAGAAGGACAAATGACGAGTAACTTGAACGTTTCAAGACGGGAGTTGGACGGTGTATTATCCACATAATTCAGTGAATTATAAAATAGCAAAGTTATTAATACTTGAAGCAAAGGCGAGATCGCCATATTCCTTTCGATGCATGTTCTAACCCAGTATTACGTAAATTTAAAACGAGGAGCGAAGAAGGACAAGTGACGAGTGACTTGAACGTTTCAAGACGGGAGCTGGACAGCGTATTATCCACATAATTCAGTGAATTATAAAATAGCAAAGTTATTAATACTTGAAGCAAAGGCGAGATCGCCATATTCCTTTCGATGCATGTTCTAACTCAGTATTACGTAAATTTAAAACGAGAAGCGAAGAAGGACAAATGACGAGTGACTTGAACGTTTCAAGACGGGAGTTGGACGGTGTATTATCCACATAATTCAGTGAATTATAAAATAGCAAAGTTATTAATACTTGAAGCAAAGGCGAGATCGCCATATTCCTTTCGATGTATGTTCTAACCCAGTATTACGTAAATTTAAAACGAGGAGCGAAGAAGGACAAGTGACGAGTGACTTGAACGTTTCAAGACGGGAGCTGGACAGCGTATTATCCACATAATTCAGTGAATTATAAAATAGCAAAGTTATTAATACTTGAAGCAAAGGCGAGATCGGCATATTCCTTTCGATGCATGTTCTAACTCAGTATTACGTAAATTTAAAACGAGGAGCGAAGAAGGACAAGTGACGAGTGACTTGAACGTTTCAAGACGGGAGCTGGACAGCGTATTATCCACATAATTCAGTGAATTATAAAATAGCAAAGTTATTAATACTTGAAGCAAAGGCGAGATCGGCATATTCCTTTCGATGCATGTTCTAACTCGGTATTACGTAAATTTAAAACGAGGAGCGAAGAAGGACAAGTGACGAGTGACTTGAACGTTTCAAGACGGGAGCTGCACAGCGTATTATCCACATAATTCAGTGAATTATAAAATAGCAAAGTTATTAATACTTGAAGCAAAGGCGAGTTCGCCATATTCCTTTCGATGCATGTTCTAACTCAGTATTACGTAAATTTAAAACGAGGAGCGAAGAAGGACAAGTGACGAGTGACTTGAACGTTTCAAGACGGGAGGTAGACAGTGTATTATCCACATAATTCAGTGAATTATAAAATAGCAAAGTTATTAATACTTGAAGCAAAGGCGAGATCGGCATATTCCTTTCGATGCATGTTCTAACTCAGTATTACGTAAATTTAAAACAAGGAGCGAAGGACAAATGACGAGTGACTTGAACGTTTCAAGACGGGAGGTGGACAGTGTATTATCCACATAATTCAGTGAATTATAAAATAGCAAAGTTATTAATACTTGAAGCAAAGGCGAGATCGCCATATTCCTTTCGATGCATGTTCTAACTCAGTATTACGTAAATTTAAAACGAGAAGCGAAGGACAAATGACGAGTGACTTGAACGTTTCAAGACGGGAGTTGGACAGTGTATTATCCACATAATTCAGTGAATTATAAAATAGCAAAGTTATTAATACTTGAAGCAAAGGTGAGATCGGCATATTCCTTTCGATGCATGCTCTAACCTCTCTTGTACTTCCGCAGTAACCTTCATAACAACTTGTTTGGACAGTCTATACCTCTGTGGAACATTTTCTTCTGATAGCTCTTCAAAATAATTTCTCCTCATAGGCCGTACTGTATTCTGAATACCATTTAGACGTTTTTAAATATAGCAAATCGACATCAACAGCTGAGTCCATGCTCGCCATCTTGACTATTTACAATTATTAACGACTTAACAAAAGAAATTTCACTTTTTAGTTTAACAAGAGATTTAACACGAGTGTTAAGCTAACACTTGTTCGTGAAATGCAATTTTTATTATAAGTATTGTTAAATCCATGTTAAGTCTTAACATCTGTTGGTGAAATCGGGAATTAGTGTTGTTTGCAATCTTACCGATTTTTGTTTTGGTTTTTTCAGTTATGCTGTTTCAGAGACACACACTTCCGTTTCAATTTCTTTTAATTCAGAACATCTCAAATTAACCTAACAGTAAGTTCTCCATTGTATAGAGCACGTGTACATTTTGAAAAGGATCGCAAACAGATTCCCCTGTTGGTTTCCAAGCCCTGCGGCTGTAACGGCAGCTACATTAATGATTTTTCCTTCTTCCACAAAAACAATACAATAAAACAGTAATATGTGATTATACATATTGACATGTTCAACAAATTGAAAGCGCTTGCAAAACAGTTAATAACTATACAATGCCCAAGGCATACATTATTTATTGGCAAACGTGATAAAAATATCTGACGTATAATAGGAATTTGTAGTATTCATTTGTTTTAGAGCCAGTCACTGCGTTCTCTTTGTATGTGTAAAAGTTTAAAAAACTGAATAACGACTACCCGTTTGAGAAATATACTTAGGTCATCCAATAATCGATGGAAACATTTGAATCAACAACAAATAAAACATTTTTGGAGCAACACATTACTGCAGTACTAAGAGTAATCTGCTCCAACGTGAAGCACTCGCTTCCACACATAAGGGAGCCGACGGATGCCATCCACAGCGTCTTGTTGTCCTAATATTCAAACAGACTGCTATAATTGTCTGTCTGGTTCTATAGCGAACTCCTCTAAGTCGTGGTTTCATTTTCTCAATCATAATGTGCTCATATCTGGGGAGTAAGGAGGATACTCGTGGCCGCGCCGTGGCTCAGTGGTTAGACCGCTTGGCTCTCACCAAGGCGGCCCGGGTTCGATCCCAGGCGACCGCAAAGAGAGATTTGTGGTGGACAACACGGCGTTGGGGCGGGTTTTCTCCGAGATCTCCGCTTTTCCCCGCCATCTCATTCCATCGGTGCTCCATCTTCATCTCATATATCATCAGTGTCACCGCCTGCGGCGTTAAACACTACACATTTCATTTAAGGAGGATGCTCCAGAATTTCCCAGTTCCATCTACAAAGTAAATTAACAACAGAGACAGGCGTGTGAGAGTGAGCACCATCATGTAACACAATGTGATGAGAATTTAGGAGATTTGCTGGTCGTAATTGGTGTTCCATAATACGTACCATTCACACGATTTCCTAGAGGAGCTTTGTCACGAGGTCTACCGAAAGTTCGAAGACTTCAGCCTCTATCCACCCGGGAGTAATGGAAAACTCCGGGGTTCGTTGCTTAGGGCAATACCTTCAGTTTAGAAAGCCCCCCTCCCATCTCTAGATGGATGGAAGTGGATACGCCACTCACCGAATAACCTCGGTAGGGCCACCTGGTGATCTAGCACACCTTATACTAGCTCTGTAGGCTAGTACCCGAAACGTTTTAGGCAACCCTCTGTCCCCTTCGGGCGGCCGAAGCCTGTATCCCACGGGTATCGGGAACACACTGCCCCCTCGAGTCCAACCCAATCCGAACAACTCAGGAAGGGGCTCGAACGTTCGGCCTGAGGTTCCTCCAGTAACGTCAGGAGTACCACGAGTACTAAGGGTCCGCAGCGGTCGTACCACAGCAGCTGAAGGGGACGGATCCCCTCCCTTACGGAGTTACTTCAGGAACTGAATGACTGATAAGAACACCGACAAAATCATAAGCAACATTCAACATGACTTTAAGTGCATCCTGTTCTTGTCGATACTTTTTGGCCGTGATGAACTAATATCCCGCCACTCATTTGACTGTCTCTTTAATTATGGTTGGTAGCATCGAACCCAGGATTCATCTAATCTTATGATACGACGAAGAAAACACTCGCATTCACGTCCACAGCGTTCTAAGTATAATCTCGCTGTTTCCTCTGTAAGACTGTGTGGAATCCATCGAGCGCAGCATTTAACTTCTTCTTAAGTATGTGCAAAATCGTACCAGGAGCAACGCCAACTTCCCTTGCTAGTTCAATACCAGTTCAGCAACGATGTTCTTCCAGCAGAGCTCTAACAGCATTCACATGCACATCATCACTTGCTGATTGCGGTCTGCCAGCTCCACGTTTTTGATGAACTGGGTATCGGTCCTCCATCACGTTAAGTTGTATCCAACGGACGATGAATGAAGTGATGTGCAAATGAGTATAGGATACATAGAGCTAAGAGTACCAGACATTCATCTTTCAGGATAAGAGAAAACCTTATCACCCTGACCGAGATTAGAACTAGGGACCTCTTGAACGTGCCAGTACCGTCACGTTACAGAGACGGGCCAATGTCCTCCAACGTTCAGTCACATGGGATGATGAATGAAATGATCTCAGGGCCTCTTAAACGTGAGGCAGAAACGCTGCCATATACGCCAATGAGGTGGGCAAAATTGCTCACTACTTCACACACCACATTCTCATCATGTTTGCCTTTATCATCTTGAGGGATTGTCGTTCCTTTAGCATTTATACGCCTTTGCTGTCAGCAAAATGTTCATTCAAAGGCAAATGAAAAATGGAATGATGTTCAAATGAGTACAGGTTACACAGTGCTTAGAGCAACAAGACATTCATCCTTTAAGATGAGAGAAAACCTTACCAGCCTGTCCGAGATTAGAACTATGGACCTCTCAAACGAGTTGCACGTCGAGCTATGAGATATCAATAAGCATGAGTTTCCCACAAGTTTCGAGCGGAACTGCCGTCCTTATTGTGAAGCCATTAAGCCCACAGCGATGAAAGGCATGGACAACCTCATTAACGTTTACGGAAGCTCTCGTATTAGGTTGTCAACCCTGCTCATGTTTGTGCGGCGATAATCTTCTGGATTACTTTGTCGGGACGTGAGAATGCATCAACAATTCTCTCCGCCTCTTCAACTTAGTCGCTATTCACTTTTTTCTGTCCGAACCGTCCCATAGCAAACCAAAGGTTAGAACATTTGACTATCGCTCATTGACGCTATATGTGTGGTTCTAGGTCAAAACGTAACCACATAATTAATAAACTGCGGATGTAACTAACCCGTTATTGCTCCGCTCTTGAAACAGTTACACTCCCACTAATGCATTAACTTTTTTACTTTCTCTACCGTGCAGTGGGAATGAACATTAATGGACATTTCAGCGGAATTCATGCTTCGAGGAACCCTAAATACTTTTTAAAAAGCGCATTTTTACTTTGTCACTACGTAGTAAAAATAACTACATCAACTACAGCACTCTACCCAAAAAAAAGACTTTTTTACGTCTGTCTGTAAAATCTTGAACTCAACAAAAAGGTGGACTAAACGCCAAAGTTAGCAGTCTTCAAGTATACATCTGAAAGATTCTCAAGAAAATGGCTCTCCCAAACAACGCTTTACATAAAAGTCTTTCAAAAAGTTCCATTTTACCAAAAAATGCCCATTAATTTAAATTTGTTTAAAGATATTTTGTATGTCCTCACAAGTACTCTTCATTCTGAACGACTTGTAAAACTGATACACTGCAAGAGATAGAGCTCGCTAAATATAGAGGACAGGAGGGTATTATGAAACAGTCGGCAAATATGGAATACAAAAATTTCGGTTCTATTTGCTGCTGCTATAACGTGGGAGTGCCATGAAGTAGTCAATAAAGCCTCCCATGATGCACTGCAGTGACAGTTGACAGCTTGTCGCCATTTCACTCACTGTAAGATAAAGTGTCTTTTTATAGCTGACAGTGTTTTGTCCATTACTTTCAAGGTTCATTGTTCAAGATAGCGTGTCGAGTATTATGGAATACACAGTACTTTTTAAAAGTATAATAATCCTCATTCATTTTTTATCTCTTGGACATACAAATAGAACGTAATGTCAAAGCCCGTCACCTAGACAACCAGTTTTAAAACATTTGACTATCACTTAAAGTCTACTGTATTCCCATATTCCCTTGTCGTTATTCATTTTTTATCTCTTGGATATACAAATAGAACGCAATGTCAAAGACCGTCACCTAGACAACCAGTTTTAAAACATTTTACTATCACTTAAACTCTACTGTATTCCCATATTCCCTTGTCGTTATTCATTTTTTACCTCTTGGACATACAAATAGAACGTAATGTCAAAGACCGTCACCTAGACAACCAGTTTTAAAACATTTGACTATCACTTAAAGTCTACTGTATTCCCATATTCCCTTGTCGTTATTCATTTTTTATCTCTTGGATATACAAATAGAACGTAATGTCAAAGACCGTCACCTAGACAACCAGTTTTAAAACATTTGACTATCACTTAAAGTCTACTGTATTCCCATATTCCCTTGTCGTTATTCATTTTTTATCTCTTGGACATACAAATAGAACGTAATGTCAAAGACCATCACCTAGACAACCAGTTTTAAAACATTTGACTATTACTTAAAGTCTACTGTATTCCCATATTCCCTTGTCGTTATTCATTTTTTATCTCTTGGACATACAAATAGAACGTAATGTCAAAGACCGTCACCTAGACAACCAGTTTTAAAACATTTGACTATTACTTAAAGTCTACTGTATTCCCATATTCCCTTGTCGTTATTCATTTTTTATCTCTTGGATATACAAATAGAACGTAATGTCAAAGACCGTCACCTAGACAACCAGTTTTAAAACATTTGACTATCACTTAAAGTCTACTGTATTCCCATATTCCCTTGTCGTTATTCATTTTTTATCTCTTGGACATACAAATAGAACGTAATGTCAAAGATCGTCACCTAGACAACCAGTTTTAAAACATTTGACTATCACTTAGTCTACTGTATTCCCATATTGCCACAAAATTAACACAAAGATAATGTTTATCTTGAAGTATATAGAGGAATAAGTGTTTGTACAAGAATAGAGAATGTCATTTGATTTATGAAGTATCCGTTTAACATTTTTGGCCACCCATTAACTTGGGCACCCATCATTACTGGTAGACAAGTTACAGTTGGTGCTTTCTCAGTATTTTTATGGTGTGCTTAAGTACTCCCAAGTCATTTTTTTCTCAAAATTCTTCCTTTTTTCTCTTGTCCTCCCGTCTCCCTTCATATCTCGCACCAACCTCGTTGCAGCGTTCTCTCTGCCGACCTCCACCTGCCTGTAGCTAATCTGATTTTCATTTGTCTCTTTTTTGTCCCCTTCGCCATTTGCACGAGATGTACGAGTTTCCAGTTTAGAAGTACGTGACTGTATTTCCATTTCTAATTGCAATATACTTACATTTATTAAGTCGAACTTCTCCTTATCCAGCCTGAAACAAAGAAAATGAAAAATATTTTAATCATTTATTTATATACATAACTACATTAAGTTTGTTTTGGTTTAACATCAAGGTTATATCGGTCTATACACCAATCAAAATGTAAGTGCACATTTAGATCTTGAACTTAGTGCCTAGTAATTCACTGAAAGTTACAATATTCAAATTCTAGCCTACATGGCTATAACTCCATATTGTCTAATAAAAGTGTTTCAAATTTGGAATTATTCACCACAAAAATTGTTAACAAGCTTCACAAAAATAAACTATCATACTGTGCTGTTAACAAAGGAAGGTTATTTTCGTACTCTCAAAATTCTTTTTTTTTTTTTTTCAGAACTTATAACTTATATCTGAAAATCACTTCGTTATTTTGAAAATGTATACAACAGTTTCCGTAGTTTCGGACATCGAAAATTCTTGAAGCACTTTAGTAAAAAAAAAAAAAAAAAAAAAAAAAAAAAAAAAAAAAAATGCTTCCGAAATGCTTACGGAAAAAATTCGGAAATTATTTGTAGAAAACTAAGGTCAAAGTTGGACTGTATAAGAATACATACATTTTAATTTATATATGGATTTAGCTATACAATTTTCAAACGGAGCGCGGGAATGTACACTTTTGCAAGTAATTTTCTTGAGCTCCAAAAGATGGCACTGGGTGTTCTATGATGGTCGATACATTATCGGTATAAGCTCGTTTTGGTGAAGCGATGTATTTCTTGTTTATTACCTCCCGGTTACTGCTTCGTGTATCGCTACTATTTACCAGTAGCAGGGCGTCCACAGGTCTCCGAACCCGGTCTGGTGGACAAGAGGACAACAGTAGGGCGGAGCGCCGGTTTTACTGGCCTGCCATTTGGCCAGTTCTAGGGACCCTACCCTCGTACTGTTGTGACTCCTTGGGATGCCCACCCTGTGTCCTGTCGCCTCATCCTTACTCCTGGGGATGCCCCACTTTCTCCATAGACAGAAAGAGAATGCCAGGAGAGAGAAGATATATATGGAGAGTATCAGAGCGGACACATATGCAGAAGCGGAGAGATGACAACCCGGATGTCTGGAACTGACGAACCAGCTCCATCTACTGATCTTCCTTTAGGAGATGGATACCGGTAGGAGGAAACTTTGGATACCAGTTGCAGAAGAGGAAATTTTAAAACTATAGGAAACAGTATTTCGTAGCTTGTTATAAGAATTAAAGCTGTAGTAGAAATGTAGATTTGATTTATATTGTTGAAATAGAAGTAAAGTAGAAAAAGGACTGTTTTAGATAGATTATATTTGTAAGGTTGCTGGAATCCAGTAATCTTTAGGTTTAGTTAGTTCGTTAAGGCAGAAATTGTATATTGTTTCGTGAAATCTGATTTAGAAGTTAATGAAGTTAAAAATGAAGCTTGCATGATAAGGCCTGGTATAGATTCCAGAAACCGCGCTATCAGATATGCAGATTTTATTTTATTTTTTAATTTTATGCCCCACTTGGGGTAGAGGTACAATAGAGACCTCCATGCCGAATCCCCGCTTTCCTAGTCCATGTATCAACTGTCACCACGCCTGCGCCATCCAGCTCAGTTGGTGCCTTAAATACATTCCATGATTTGCATTTCATGGGTTTCTCAACTCTAGCTTTCTCTAAATACCGTAAAGTTCAATAAAATAACAAAAATATCTAGGAAACAACCTAACTAAAAAAATGACAATTTTTTATTTTGTTTTACGAAGATCTACATTTTTTGTCATAAGATTTTACAGTTTATTATTTATAACTACGTTTTTCAGTTATGCTGTTCGAAATACAGTTTTTTTGTCGATAAGTGCAGCAACAATTTGTGTGTGTGTGTGTGTGTGTGTGTGTGTGTGTGCGTGCGTGCGTGCGTGTGTGTGTGTGTGTGTGTGTGTGTGTGTGTGTGTGTGTGTGTGTGTGTGTGTGTGTGTGTGTGTGTAATTTGCCTCCTCCAACATTTAGTCATATCGGACGATGAATGAAATGTGTGAAATGATGCTCAATGCGTCCGGGGTCCATAGAGCTTAGAGTTACCCGACATTCGTCTTTCAGGATAAGGGAAACCCCCGGAAAAATCCTTATCCAGGTAGCTCACCCTGACCGAGGCATGCTACCATCTACGCTACCGAGGCGGGCATAACAATTCTTGGAACTTACTTTAAGTACATATACAAAACTAAAATTAATTTATCACTATACTCTTCAGACGTCCTTCGTAAGCCTATTATTGGAAGACCACAATCGGCTTAATTACTCAAGTCTCTTACTGTATGAACCCTTCTATTATGTTTTATACATGAACATAACAAAGCATCTTACATCAAGACATTTTCAAGAGACTTAAAATCCGTTCTTTTGTTATACGAGTCGATAATTGGTTCGTTAGAAAAGCTGAAGTAATATTAGCGTGCCTTTTTAATTGAAGTCTTACAAGAAGATAGGCACTCCATAGTGAGGGCAGGTGACTTTAACAAATGACAACACACTCGCTATTTACCATTTAGCACACTCACAACTCGACTGCACTTTGGTCTGTCAACTCAACACTCCGCCCACCACAAATTCAATCGGATTGTTCTAGAAGAGAAACTTACACTAAACTGCCAAAAGCAATCTTAGGAAGGGAAAGCTATGCAAATTTTTTATTTTGCGGTATCTAGGACCCAGTAGAATTAATTAATAGCAGAATTAATTCGCAATTATACGTGCTAAATTTCATAAAATACAACTGAGATATAATTAAATGAGCATACGATATAAGCTGTCTAAAAAGGCGTTTTCTTTATCGCTGCTGACAAAGAGGCAAGCTTTCGCCACTGAAACAAAAGACTGACATTAGTTCGTTAGGACGTCTTTCGATGCAACAGTGTCACAGTAACAAAGTAAAGACAATTTTCCGTATTTGATGTTTACTGTTAAACAGTGGTTTTGTCTTTCAGTTCTCAGTAGCTTTTAATCAGCCACGGAGAAAAGAAAAGGGAAATCTTACACGCTAGATAAGAAATAAAAAAAAAAGTAAATTAAAATCTTAATAACTATTTTTCCACGTTTATAATAAAACGGGGAAGCGGAGCACAGTCATCTGTTAAAATGTTGAACGATTTCTGAAAAAATAAACTTTTTAACAGATTTTACGTTCTCGTTCATTAGAACGTTTCAAAAGCAGGTCTTCTAATTAATTTTCAGAGAACGTCATCTGCAGGTAACAGTCAATTAGTAGCCTTTTGTTGTTTTTAAATAGCTAACTACAGCTCCCAAGTGGGATCACGTTGTACACCAGGTGACTGTCAGCGCAAGATGTTCAATGAAGATAGACTTCGACGATGTAACAAAGACTGCTGTTTGGAGTTGATTTCTTTGTCAGATATTACTGTTGCAAATGCTCCTTAACTTCAATGTTTGGACCAGAGACGCTATTTTCAGCATGGGTTTTTAAAGAATAATTTATACAAGAGTAGATAGTTACGTGAAACACATAAGATTTTAGCAATATGCTTCTTTACAAAGACAGGGCATGAACGTTAAGGAGTTATTAGAGTGTAAAATTGTTGTCTGTAGTAATGACATACTTGATAGCGTAACCTAACGTGATCTGCAATCACACGCCTCACCACCCCGCATTAACATCAGCTGGGAGGTAAACAACACACTATCGCTTCGTGTTACTGCATTACACTTCAAGTAATGCACTTTCCGAGTTAACCTTTTTCTTAAGTTTGAGTTTGACTGAAAATAATTTTGAAAATGAAGTCTCATAGACATTATTTACCCTCTTAAAAATATCTCCTGCGATTTTTATTTAATACGTGTAAACAACATTTTAATTTCCAATAAAACGTTTATCTTCAATGGAAAGATAGAGTCAGACTGAAAAATGCAATGCCATAGCCGGGATTTGAACCATGGATCTTCTGGTTGCCGTCCAGCCGCTCTAAACCACAGAGCTACTATGGCCAACGTGCCAACATGACATTAAATTCTCCAACTGAGTCGTGTTTCTCTCGGTAAACCACTAGGAGTTCTCATAAACACATGAGACAACTACTTACTATGCTGTAAGTACTTTAAGACCCGGGCTTTATAGTTCGGACCACTGTTAAACGGCCTGCAAATAAGTCGTTTAAGTGTGATGGAGCTTCGGCATATTTTAGTCGCATTGTTCGAGATGCACTGACTGCTATCCAGCTTAACCGATGGATAGGCAGAGGAGGACCAGTTCCAACGTTCTCCCGACCTCAATCCTGTAGGTGTTTACCTCTGGGGGCATCTTAAATCACTGGTTTATGGAGCTGCCATTCCGGATACAGAAACGCTTCATCCACGTGACATGGAAGCCAGCGAAACCATTCATCATCGCGGAGTTTGTGAAAGAGTGTCCGAAACACCCTGTATATAAAATGTGTGTCATGTAGGGGTCACGATATGTAGTATAAAGCTTGCTTCGTGTGGGTGTGCATTTTATTGGATAATAGATCAAGCTTCTTCGCCCGCTGCTACCTTGTTTTTATAGTGACCTAGATATTAAAGTTGCCGGTGAAAACATTATATTTTAAGGAGATGGCCTCGTGTACACTGCCTCGTTTTACCCGAAAATTATTACTGGCTTCCCTACAGCATCTGAATATTCCTTCTACCTTTATTGGCTCCCCAAAAACATAACCGTGAAAAACGTCCACGTGAACATGGCACTAATAATACCACCACATGTCTAAAAATGTCACACTCATATGATTTTCTCTGCACTTGTTCCTCTATCAACTTCAAGATACACTTCGTTTATACAATGAACTATTTCCCAGCTATTCCTTGTTCCTTCTCCGAATTTTATATTTCTGTGGTAGAAGGATGTTTTTGAAAATCTTTATTATTTTGAAATTTTTAGCGAAATATGTGTGTAGTACTGTAGATTACAACAAAGCAACTTCTATGATACGAGGATGGTCTGAAAATTTACAACCTCAACTTGAAGAAAATAAAAGCTAGTGAATTTCGTTCTTCATCTGTTGACACTTACTCAACAAAGTTTCAGCTATTTTGGACGGTCAATTGATATGTAACACTCGTTTGAGTGAGTTGATGTATTTTTATGAAAATGGACAAAATCGAATATCGTGCTGTCATTAAATATTTGTTTTTGAAAGGCAATACGCCTACACAAATCAAAGATGAGTTGGATTCTGTGTATGGAGACTCTGCACCATCATTTACCACAGTGAAATTTTGGGCAGCTGAATTTAAACGTGGCCGTAAGAGCTTGGGAGACGATGAACGTTCGGAACGACCAACGAAAACATCGCCAAAGTTCAACAAATAGTGCTAGACAACCGACGAATTAAAGTGAGAGAGATAGCAGAGGCTATGAACATGCCAAAAGAACGTGTTTGTCACATATTAAATCAACCTTTAGACATAAGAAAGCCGTCCGCACGTTGGGTACAGCGTTTGCTCACGTTAGACCAAAAACGTGGTCGTATGAACATTTCCAACGCTCTGTTGGCGCAGTTTAGGCGCAATAAATGCCAGTTTTGGCACCCATTAATTACTGTAGATGAAACTTGGATACACCATTATACGTCCGAAACAAAAATACAGTCCAAACAGCGGACTGCAAAGGGGCAACCGGCTCCATAAAAAGCAAAAACTGTTTTTTTTTTCGGCTGGGAAAGCGATAGCGACTGTTTCTGTGATAGTGATGGAGTTATTTTAATTGATCATTTTCAAAAAGGAAATACCATTACAGGAGCATACTACGCATCATTACTTGACAAGCTGGAGGCAAAACTGGCGGGAAAACGGCCACATTTGTAGAAAAAGAAAATGCTGTTTCACCAAAAACATCTCAGCAGTTGCAATGGCGAAAATCCACGAATTACGGTTTGAACTGCTTGACTTACCTGATCTAGCACCAAGCGACTTATGTTTGTTCCCTCATCTGAAAATTGCGCTCGGAGGACAGACTTTCGTCAAATGAAGAGGCAATCACCATCGCGCACAATTATTTTACAGAGAAAAACGCCGAGTACTATTTGGACGGGTTACAGAGATGGGAACATCGCTGGGAGAAGTGTGTAGAGTTACAAGGAGACTATGTTGAAAAACGCCGAGTACTATTTGGACGTGTTACAGAGATGAGAGCAGCGCTGGGAGAAGTGTGTAGAGTTACAAGGAGACTATGTTGAAAAACGCCGAGTACTATTTGGACGTGTTACAGAGATGAGAGCACCGCTGGGAGAAGTGTGTAGAGTTACAAGGAGACTATGTTGAAAAACGCCGAGTACTATTTGGACGGGTTACAGAGATGAGAACATCGCTGGGAGAAGTGTGTAGAGTTACAAGGAGACTATGTTGAAAAACGCCGAGTACTATTTGGACGGGTTACAGAGATGTGAGCATCGCTGGGAGAAGTATGTAGAGTTACAAGGAGACTATGTTGAAAAACGCCGAGTACTATTTGGACGTGTTACAGAGATGAGAGCAGCGCTGGGAGAAGTGTGTAGAGTTACAAGGAGACTATGTTGAAAAACGCCGAGTACTATTTGGACGGGTTACAGAGATGAGAACATCGCTGGGAGAAGTGTGTAGAGTTACAAGGAGACTATGTTGAAAAACGCCGAGTACTATTTGGACGGGTTACAGAGATGTGAGCATCGCTGGGAGAAGTATGTAGAGTTACAAGGAGACTATGTTGAAAAACGCCGAGTACTATTTGGACGGGTTACAGAGATGGGAGCATCACTGCGAGAAGTGTGTAGAGTTACAAAGGGACTATGTTGAAAAACGCCGAGTACTATTTGGACGGGTTACAGAGATGAGAGCAGCGCTGGGAGAAGTGTGTAGAACTACAAGGAGACTATGTTGAAAAACGCCGAGTACTATTTGGACGTGTTACAGAGATGAGAGCATCGCTGGGAGAAGTGTGTAGAGTTACAAGGAGACTATGTTGAAAAACGCCGAGTACTATTTGGACGTGTTACAGAGATGAGAGCAGCGCTGGGAGAAGTGTGTAGAGTTACAAGGAGACTATGTTGAAAAACGCCGAGTACTATTTGGACGGGTTACAGAGATGAGAACATCGCTGGGAGAAGTGTGTAGAGTTACAAGGAGACTATGTTGAAAAACGCCGAGTACTATTTGGACGGGTTACAGAGATGTGAGCATCGCTGGGAGAAGTATGTAGAGTTACAAGGAGACTATGTTGAAAAACGCCGAGTACTATTTGGACGGGTTACAGAGATGGGAGCATCGCTGGGAGAAGTGTGTAGAGTTACAAAGGGACTATGTTGAAAAACGCCGAGTACTATTTGGACGGGTTACAGAGATGGGAGCATCGCTGGGAGAAGTGTGTAGAGTTACAAGGAGACTATGTTGAAAAACGCCGAGTACTATTTGGACGAGTTACAGAGATGAGAGCATCGCTGGGAGAAGTGTGTACAGTTAAAAGGAGACTATGTTGAAAAACGCTGAGTACTATTTGGACGGGTTACAGAGATGGAAGCATCGCTGGGAGAAGTGTGTAGAGTTACAAGGAGACTATGTTGAAAAACGCCGAGTACTATTTGGACGGGTTACAGAGATGGGAGCATCGCCGGGAGAAGTATGTAGACTTACAAGGAGACTATGTTGAAAAACGCCGAGTACTATTTGGACGGGTTACAGAGATGGGAGCATCGCTGGGAGAAGTGTGTAGAGTTACAAAGGGACTATGTTGAAAAACGCCGAGTACTATTTGGACGAGTTACAGAGAAGGGAGCATCGCCGGGAGAAGTCTGTAGAGTTACAAGGAGACTATGTTGAAAAACGCCGAGTACTATTTGGACGGGTTACAGAGATGGGAGCATCGCTGGGAGAAGTGTGTAGAGTTACAAAGGGACTATGTTGAAAAACGCCGAGTACTATTTGGACGGGTTACAGAGTTGGGAGCATCGCTGGAAGAAGCGTGTAGAGTTACAAGGAGACTATGTTGAAAAACGCCGAGTACTATTTGGACGGGTTACAGAGATGAGAACATCGCTGGGAGAAGTGTGTAGAGTTACAAGGAGACTATGTTGAAAAACGCGGAGTACTATTTGGACGGGTTACACAGATAGGAACATCGCTGGGAGAAGTGTGTAGAGTTACAAGGAGACTATGTTGTAAAACGCCGAGTACTATTTGGACGAGTTACAGAGATAGGAACATCGCTGGGAGAAGTGTGTAGAGTTACAAGGGACTATGTTGAAAAACGCCGAGTACTATTTAGACGGGTTACAGAGATGGAAGCATCGCTGGGAGAAATGTGTAGTTACAAGGAGACTATGTTGAAAAACGCCGAGTACTATTTGGACGAGTTACAGAGATGAGAGCATCGCTGGGAGAAGTGTGTAGAGTTACAAGGAGACTATGCTGAAAAACGCCGAGTACTATTTGGACGAGTTACAGAGATGAGAGCATCGCTGGGAGAAGTGTGTAGAGTTACAAGGTGACTATGTTGAAAAACGTCGAGTACTATTTGGACGGGTTACAGAGATAGGAACATCGCTGGCAGAAGTGTGTAGGGTTACAAGGAGACTATGTTGAAAAACGCCGAGTACTATTTGGACGGGTTACAGAGATAGAAACATCGCTGGGAGAAGTGTGTAGAGTTACAAAGAGACTATGTTGTAAAACGCCGAGTACTATTTGGACGAGTTACAGAGATGGGAGCATCGCTGGGAGAAGTGTGTAGAGTTACAAGGAGACTATGTTGAAAAACGCGGAGTACTATTTGGACGGGTTACAGAGATAGGAACATTGCTGGGAGAAGTGTGTAGAGTTACAAGGAGACTATGTTGTAAAACGCCGAGTACTATTTGGACGAGTTACAGAGATAGGAACATCGCTGGGCAAAGTGTTTAGAGTTACAAGGAGACTATGTTGACAAACGCCGAGTACTATTTGGACGGGTTATAGAGATGGGAACATCGCTGGGAGAAGTGTGTAGAGTTACAAGGAGACTATGTTGAAAAACGCCGAGTACTATTTGGACGGGTTACAGAGATAGGAACATCACTGGGAGAAGTGTGTAGAGCTACAAGGATACTATGTTGTAAAACGCTGAGTACTATTTGGACGGGTTACAGAGATGGGAACATCGCTGGGAGAAGTGTGTAGAGTTACAAGGATACTATGTTGTAAAACGCTGAGTACTATTTGGACGGGTTACAGAGATGGGAACATCGCTGGGAGAAGTGTGTAGAGTTACAAGGATACTATGTTGTAAAACGCTGAGTACTATTCGGACGGGTTACAGAGATGGGAACATCGCTGGGAGAAGTGTGTAGAGTTACAAGGAGACTATGTTGTAAAACGCCGAGTACTATTTGGACGTGTTACAGAGATGGGAGCATCGCTGGGAGAAGTGTGTAGAGTTACAAGGATACTATGTTGTAAAACGCTGAGTGTTATTTGGACGGGTTGCAGAGATGGGAACATCGCTGGGAGAAGTGTGTAGAGTTACAAGGAGACTATGTTGAAAGAACAAATATGAAAAAAATGTCTTGTATCTTTATTAGGTCGGAAACTTTTCAGACCAGCTATGTATACGTGTTAAGGAATTCGAAAATCTGAATGAATTATAACAGTGGTTGTGACACAATTTATCGTTTTACAAAATCGCAGCAGTCTGATAATGTGACAGCAGCAATTTCAGGAGCCTTGAGTCTAATTGATGTACACGTTTTCTTAGAGAGACCTGAAACATATGAATGGAGGGAGATATGTCGCGTGCGTGTTTTGTTCTAACATGTAATTAAGTCGTTGGAACTGCTGCTGTGACGTAACCAGCTCTGTTTGGCGGGTTGACAACAAACACGGGGTCCGCAGTAACACTAAAAGCATCTTAACTGTCGTGTGACTGACAGCTGATGCGAGATAAATCTATAAGTGCTGATCTCTATGTGATGGCTTGACATTTTACTCTCTTTACTTGGCCAGGATATAGCGACTAATGGTAAGTGTTGGAAAATTCAAAAGCAATAACAAGAAATAGCTCGCAAAAGATTAAATCCACAAGAAAGTTGTAACGACATAAATCCTGTATATTAAGAACTGTACATATTTTTTGTGGCCGCGCCATGGCAGAGTGGTTAGACCGCTTGTCTCTCACTTAGGCGGCCCGGGTTGGATTCCAGGTGTTGGGGTGGATTTCCTCCGGGTCCTCCAGTTTCACCACCACCGTTCTACGAATTGCTCCATGAAGCATCTCATCATCCCAGGCGTTTGGCCGAAGCCATGAACCCTGGTATCTCAAATCAAATGCTTCAACTCCCTCGCTGAAGCAACCCGAGCAACTCCTAACACCTGCATCGGTGAGGAAGAGAGAAATGAACATTTTTTGTGTAATAATATGGTGACTTTGTGCGTTCGTAGAATTGAAAGTCCAATTTCCATCAAGACTTGCGACTGGACGGAAACCAGGAGATCGGTGGTTCAAATCCCGGCCATGGCATTGAATTTTTTATGTCGACTCTATCTATCAAAAAGCTTAGCTTATATATGGCTAGTGTGATGAAATGATTAATGTCCATCAATTAACTAAAATAATAAGAGTTAAATGATGAAGCCTGGGACTCAAGTACTTACGATAAAAAGTCACCACAGTGTACCTCGAATACGAGAGCCTCTAGTGGTCTACCGGGGGAATATACGAGTCCAATGGAGAATTTAATGCCATGACGGCACGTTGGCCATGGTAGCTCACTGGGTTAGAGCGACTGGACAGAAACCAGGAGATCCGTTGTTTAAATTCCGTCTATGGCATTGAATTTTTCATGTTGACTCTAAAGGTGTGGAAAAAATATGACAAAACATTTCTTTGTTATATGATCATAGTTCTGGGAATTGTTTATTTCTATAGTAGAGCTCGTTTTCTACAACTCTATTTACATGGTGAGATGTGTAATACGTCGCTGTCCTGTAGTCATAACCCTACAGCTGAACAATGGTACAGTAAACATTCACTTTTACATTTGGTTAAATTGGGTAGAGGTGATTGATTTCACCACTGTAGTCTTAGGTACGGCTACTCAGTTCATTCACAATGGAGCTGCTTCTCATTTTAAGCTTTCTGTCTGTCGATTTCCGAATAGCAGATTTCTTGGTACATGGATGGGAAGAGGTGGACCAATTTCGTAGCCTGCATGTTCGTCTAACTTAAACCCACTAAATTTTTATTTGTAGAAACATTTTATGGATGCATTGGAGCATTAGGTGTTGTATGGGATTCAGATCTAGAAAAAGTGCTCTACCATGAATATAAACAATTACTGAACCAAAGTTCATATTACGTCCTTTATCCTCTATCCGTAAAATATATTTTCCCATATTCTTTCCATATCTTTTTCTGACACTTGTATATTTGATTTTCAGAAGTTGTATTTTAACTCGTTGGTACACATGTTGCTGAAGCAAGAAGCACGTTACTTTGGTTGTTCAAGAGGCCATTAAATTAATGACAAGTTTACTCTGACCACCTTCGTGCTAGAGAAAGTTCAAACTTCCATCAGTTAAATTAACACAAAGTAAGAACTAACTGTGGGAGACCCGCAAACACTCACATGACGTTTCCTACTCAGTTAGACTAACCACCCGCCTAAAGTATATCGAGTGAGATGCTTCATACCAACATTTCGTCTCCTCCTTTCATGTTAAAGGCAGACTCCGAGGACGGCGGGTAAATGCTGCTTGAAGCTTCTTCTCGACTCCGTTAGAGAGTGCCGTGGCTCAGTGGTTAGACCGCTTGGCTCTCACCAAGGCGGCCCGGGTTCGATCCCAGGCGAACGCAAAGTGAGATTTGTGGTGGACAACACGGCGCTGGGGCGGGTTTTCTCCGGGATCTCCGGTTTCCCCCGCCATCTCATTCCACCGATGCTCCATCTTCATCTCATGTATCATCAGTGTCACCGCCTGCGGTGCCGTATGTAGTAAAAGCAAGCGTTAAACACTACACATTTCATTTCGACTCCGTTAGAGAGTGCCATTCGAGGCACCTATTGGAGAGAACTTTCAAGTTCCAGCTGGAGGGGAGCCTCTGAGCCACCATCCGTGTGTTTTGGCGGGTGGACACGGGTGCTTCGGGGTGCAGGACCAAAGCCTTCCGTACCCAGGTAGGCTTAGCAGGTAACAACCCCCAAGCCTCCCGCGAAACCGGTGTAATTAGCCAGCAGGTGGGTGGAATGTATGTGCTTAATTTTTTCCTTGATTTATTTAGCAAATCAGTTCACTGTTAACATGTTTACCGACGAGGAATAAAATCTAAAAGAAAAGATAGCACTTATTTTAAAGACGAAAATACATGTTACTGTATGATATAGGTTTAAAATGTCAAAATAACGAAGCATCTAAATGTGGATCCATGGTGAGCAAATTACAGAAAATAAAGAAATAATGACGAAGCTGATAAATGTGCAATCTTTTGGGGTGCTAGCCAGTTCACCTCTTCGTGGTGCACCCTGGGTAACGCTAAACGAACTGGAACAATTACTAATTCAAATGTAAGCATTAGAAGTTTATTTTCTTTTGGTACTAGAGCCATGTTTCTTTGTTATTAGTCATAAAGTCAAAAAACAAATTGTAACATCTTTCACTACAAGTATCTAATGCTTCATCAAATATTATAAATACCAAACTGGTACTGTTACCTGTTTCGACCCGGAAGCTTGGGGGCTATGTAATTAGGGGACCTTTTCAATTTCAATTTATTCATCCCCTATATTTCATACAGAGGATACGTCATTTTACATTATAAGAAAACATAAAAATACACCCAAAAGTCTACTGTATGCACTGCTTAGAAACTAAAATGTACATTGCTTATTTTCTATTTTTTTTTTTTTTTTTGTACTCTTCCACACAATAAAAAGCTTGTTCTGACAAATACCTTTTTATATTCTTAATATTACACAGTTTAGCATTCTTTATTTTACCTGGCAATCTATTATATATGCCTTTTCCGATATTTTCTAATGATCTGTTGTTTAGTGTTCCCCTTAGTGTGGTCCTAAAATAGTCAGCTTTATTTCTTACATTATATGAGTGTACATTACAATTCTTTTTACATGTATTCCTTTCTATTAGATATTTAATGCTTTCATATATGTACATGGAAGAGTTAAAATATTATGCTTCTTAAATATCTGCCTACAGCTAGATCTTCTCTCAACATTTTCAATTATTCGGATAGCTTTCTTTTGTAATCTGAAAATTTTTAACACCTCTTTTGCATTTATATTACCCCATAAAGATACCCCGTATTTTATATGTGAATAGATAAATGCCTAATGCACTTGTTTTAAGGTTTTATTATCCATAGTTTGTCTAACTTGTTTCATTATGTATATACCTTTATTTAGTTTTTTTATTATATGTTCTATGTGTTGCTTCCACTCTAGGTGTTTATCAATTACTACCCCCAAAAATTCTGTTTGGCATGTTTCTGGAATACTTTCACCATCTACAGTAATTTTTATATTCGTTGAACACTTCTTGAGATCGAACTTTATCCAGCATGTCTTATTTAAATTTATCATTAGGTCTAAGTTTAAGAAATACTGTTTTACTATTTTTGGGATTTCCTTTGCTGTATCTTCCACTTCTCTTTCAGTAGATTCATTTATTATTATGGTTATATCATCTGCATATCCTATTACAGTACCACCATGCTTCTTAATCAACTCAAAAAGGTCATTTAAGACTCCGGGAGGCTTCGGTACCGTACCCGTACTTCCAAGCCGGGCAGCCAAGCCAGTAATTCTGACAACTGTGCACGCTTGTCTCTTACGTGGTCCTTTCCTTTTTTCTTCCTCAAAAGATACAGTTGCGAGTGGACGTACTAGATGTCCTCTTCCTTAACCAATAGGATGCTGAAAACCAAAGCACTTGACGAGCATCCTAAATGAAAACACGATTTAGTTTCTCATCATTGTGCTGCTGCCTAGAGTACGAAGTCCTAGTAGGCCTGGTGATTGAGGAACTAGTAGTAGCTGAGGTTATCAAATCCTCAGATTGTAGCTGGCATATTCACCACACGCCCCCGCAATTCTATCACTTAATGTCTACTGTATTCCCATATTGCTACACTAAAATTAACAATAAAATAATGTTTATCTTGAAATAGACTGAAGCTGTACAAGAGTAGAGAAAGTCATGTGAGTGTAAGACATCAAATTCATCTTACCCACAGAGAATATTTTCGATATAACCTTAAAAATAACATATTATTAAAAGATTTGAATCTATTATGAAAGGCATTGTCAGGTCTATCGTTATCAGTTGCCGGCGTGGGAACATGGGGCTTCCTTGTGTTACGTCCCGAAAGCTGAACAAAAGACTGCATCATTTAATAACTAAACAATACGGCGGGCGGTTAACAATAGGATCATATTATCGCTACACTTGTGAAGAGGGGCAGTTACCGTGAACAAAGAAACACTTGTAAATCTATAGCTACACCAATACGCTTTGTTATGTACCCAGCGACTGTAAGTTATGACAATCTTCTTGTTAGATACTTGATAAGATTTTAAAAAATCCAGTATTAAACACAAAAACAATATTAAAACTAATACGAGGGCTGTTCAATAAAGAACAATCACAATTTTTTACGGTCATAATTTTTCGCACTAAAATTCAATCTTATATATTCTATTAGCTTAATGTGAAACAAACACGCCGTAGTAGTTTCATTGTTGGTACTTCTGGTTCCCGCCTGTGAGAACCAGACAACTTCAGAAATGTTCAATATAGCCTACATGCAATGGAGGTAACACGCGAGGAACAATATGCGGCTTTGAAATTCTACTTTCGTCTCAACAAATCTTTAGCTGAGGCCTATACAATGTTACAGGAGGTCTATGGAGAGTCTGTTCTTCCCTACAGCACAGTTCGAAGATGGTTTAAAATGTTTAAAGAGGGGAGACAATTTCAAAGGAAGGTGGACCCTGTGCTCCAGTTACTGCTCTGACGGAAGAAAACATCAACACTGCTGCTGCCATTGTGAGAGAGGATCGACGAATTACCTTAAGATCACTTTCTGAAATACTGAACATTTCACTGAGTGTCACCCACACGTTGGTGACAGAAACATTACACATGAGACGTGTTTGTGCGCGATGTGTTCCAAGGCTGTTGATTCCTGAACAAAAGGACAGTAACTGGACAATACTACAGGGATGTCCTGAAAACATTGCAAGTCCATATCAGGTGTAAAAGACCACATTTCCGTGAAGCAGACTAGACGCTGCACCACGATAATGCGCGGCCGCATATTGCCAATGTTGTTGCTGAATATCTTGCAAAAAACAACGTGAAGTGCATCCCTCACCCTGCCTATAGTCCGGATTTAGCCCCATGTGACTTTTTTGTATTCCCTAACTTGAAGAAACGCCTTCGTGCGAGGCATTATTCATCATCAGAAGCAGTGGTGAAGGCTGCGGAGGTGATTTTGAAGGATCTCTCAAAAATGGTTTCCAGCATGTCTTTGAAGACTGACAGAAACGCTGGGACAAGTGCATCGCATTCAGGGGAGACTGCTTTGAGAAGGACCATCAAAATTATGAGGATGAGTAAAGGTACGTTGTCAAAAAAATTGTGATTATTCTTTATTGAACAGCCCACGTAGAAAAGTATATGAACTGGAGTGGACTATGCTGCGATGGGGATTAGGCACGGAGATACATATGCTACCAAGTGGAGCACTCCCGGGAGGAAGGGTGAGGCGAGAGGAGATAGAGGGCGTCCACGAGCGCAGCGTCCCTACACTTTGGCAGTGAGAAACAGCTCGGCAGAGCAGAACAATAGGCGTCTCACCTACTGTGGTCCTGAAACGGACTGATCAGACCGCGCCCGGAGAACAGATACCGTCCTAACGGAGGAAGTGTTTAGGATTGACCTACCGGGGAGGAAATACGCAACAGTATATCATCCTGCCATGCAGCGCCGAGACTCCCGCCGACACTTCTGCCCTAAAAGAGACCAACAGATGAGAAATGATGTGAAATGATAAAGGAGATGAAATGGGGGAACAGGAAACTTGGGGATGTAATTAACCTACCCAGCATTCGACTAACGACCCGGGAAAACCCTAGAAAAATTTCAGGTAGGTCGGCCACGGGAATCAAACCCCGAAACCGCCTGAGGCATGCCACTTGGTGAAGTGTACGTAGAACCAATAACAATGAATATCTTGTACAAAAAAAATTGACTTAAATGTGTTTTAACATATGTACTAAATAATTGTTTAGTGCGATCCATATAAATCTGAACCATTTCAATAGGCCATAAATTTTGAACCAATAATATGACACACGTGCAACTTTGGGAGAATATAATACACAATTGGGAGATTATATTACATTATTTACATCTCAGAGAAAATGCTGGAAGTGTCCTCCACCAGCATCTATACATGTTTGTACTCGTCTCACCATATTCTCTCAAGTTTTACGGAGATGATATCGAATTGAGAGAAGATTATTTCCAGCAAGATGGAGCAACGTGTCATACATCTAATGACACCATGGAACTTCTAACTAGTTTCTTTGATAATCGCATAATCTCAAAAGATCTGTGGCCTCCCAGATCCCCTGAGCTAACCTCACCGGATTTTTTCTTGTGGAGGTAGCTAACTAAAAATAGAGTGTACAAGAATAGGCCACGGGCAATTAATGTTCTCAAGGAAACCATTCGAACCGAAATAAGTAACATTGGCGAGGATACTCTCCGTAAAACTTGAGAGAATATGGTGAGACAAGTACAAACATGTATAGATGCTGGTGGAGGACACTTCCAACATTTTCTCTGAGATGTAAATAGTGTAGTGTAATCTCCCAATTGTGTATTATATTCTCCCAAAGTTGTACGTGTGTTCTATTATTGGTTCAAAAGTTGTGGCCTATTGAAATGGTTCAGGTTTATATGGATCACACTGTATCTTACGGGTTACGATTTACATAAAAGTCACTTTGAATGAATCTGTAAAGAATCTTAAATATAATGCACTTTATTTAAAATTTTTAGAGTTAATTTTTGAAAAGTTAATAAAGAATCTGTATAAACAGTTGTGTTTTTTGGAATTTTTACAATTTTTTTTAATTTGCATCCTCCAACTTTAACTCATATCGGACGATGAATGAAACTGATGTTCAAATGAGTACAGGGTACATAGAGCTTATAGTTACCAGACATTCATCTTTCAGGATAACGGAAAATCTTATCACCCTGACCGAGATTAGAACTAGGGACCTCTTGAACGTGACGCGACCACCATGCTACAGAGACGGGGCAATGTCCTCCAACGTTAAGTCATATCGGACGATGAATGAAATGATGTTCATATGAGTACAGGTTACATACAGCTTAGAGTTACTAGACATTCATCTTTCATATAAGTGAAAACCTTATCATCCTGACAGAGGTTAGAACTAAGGACCTCTTGAACGTGACGCTACCACCATGCTACAGAGACGGGGCAATGTCCTCCAACGTTAAGTCATATCGGACGATGAATGAAATGATGTTCATATGAGTACAGGTTACATACAGCTTAGACTTACCAGACATTCATCTTTCTTATAAGTGAAAACCTTATCATCCTGACAGAGGTTAGAACTAAGGACTTCTTGAACGTGACACTACCACCATGCTACAGAGACGGGGCAATGTCCTCCAACGTTAAGTCATATCGGACGATGAATGCAATGATGTTCAAATGAGTCCAGGGTACATAGAGCTTAGGGTTACCAAACATTTATCTTTCATATAAGTGAAAACCTTATCACCCTGACCGAGATTAGAACTAGAGACCTCTTGAACGTGACACTACCACCACGCTACAGAGACGGGCAAATATCCTCCAACGGTAAGTCATATCGGACGTTGACAGAAATGATGTTTAAATGAGTCCAGGGTACATAGACGTTAGAGTTACAGACGTTCATGTTTTAGGATAATGGAAAACCCCGGAAAAAGCTTATCCAGATAACCCAAGCCGATCGAGATTATAACTCAAGACCTCTTGAACGAGAGACTACGAGGCGGGCTACACATGCAGTTGTGTGAGAACATTACGACGGCCCCTAATAAGTCGATTACATGAGATAGACAGACAGACAGCCGTCTGATTTCTCCCGCTATAGATGAGTCAGGCTACTTCACAGCTTCCTAATTCAAATGCAGGCAGCAACTGCGTCACTTGGGGATGATTGGAAAGTTACCAGCACATTGCTCTAACCAACTGAACTGTCTTAACCTCTTAATTGTGTTCATAAGAATGGTTAAAAAACTAGAAAAAGCTAGTGTTTAAGATACACGAGTTACTACTCTAATCCGAAAAACAAATTTCAAATGACGATATCCACAGTTGTATCGATCACAGAAGCTTTAATCCACCTAATTCACAGCTACCTGAAAAACCGATCCTTCGTCGTTGCCAGGGACGACATCATCTCTCAACCTTACGCCATCAATGCAGGGGTAACCTGGGCCCCCTGTTATTTCTCACTTACATAAACACATTTCCGACCTATAGAGGTTTGTTTGCAGATGACACCGCACTGACAGCCACTTCCAAACATCACACTTATGCGGTGAAGCGGGCTCAGTTTTATGCCGACATGTTGACCGCTTGCTTTACTACCTGGCGCCTTAAAATAAATGCTACAAAGTCTCAGGCAATTTTTTACGGCGTCGTGGAATCCCATGGGTCCAAGCGGCGAAGTATCTCGGAGTGACGCTGGACCGCAAATTAACTTACGCTCCGCACGTCAAAGGCAAGGACCAGCTTGGACACGTCGCGCTCAGGAACCTATACCCAATATTCCGTTCGACCATGCCACTCCGTCTCAAACTCCAGCTGTATCGGGCGATCATCCCGCCCATGATCTTGTACGGCTGTGAGATCTGGGGAACAGTGGCGAATACCACTTTCGTCAGACTCCAGACGCTGCAGAACAGGGCGCTACGGGTCATCTAAGATACTGACTGGAGATTTCCCGCCCATATCCTTCATGAACATTCGAACATCCCGTACATTGTCGACGTCATTCGAGAGAGGGCTCGTTCAATGTACGACAAAATTCAAACCCATGGCAACCCTTTGGTGAACTCACTGGGCAGGTATGACCAGAGGGAGCAAAGACGCTTGCCATCATACAAACTCCCTAGAGACGTCTTGGGGCCCCTTGGTTAACCCAAGGGAAACCCCAAACGTATTCAAACTCACACAACGCCTGATGGCTCAAGCGTCAGGTCACCCGTACTCAAAACGGGGCAAAAGCTCTAAAACAGATCCTCCCCCAACGGGAGAACGTAACAAACCCGCCTAGCTGTTGCCTTCAGAGAACACTCAAGGGCAACCAGTTAACACCAAATCTCAAACAAACAAAAACCTACCGATAGCAGAACAAAATGCAACCAAACTTGACTCACTTCGCAGGTTAAGCCGCAAAGCGGCTAGGTACTGCGGCAAAAGACACCCGGACGGGGAAAAAGAAAAATTGCCCCGCCCGACCAGGACTACCTCTGGACCTCTGGACCTTAGGCAATTACTTTTACAAGGCGAGTGCTTCAAGACGTCCCCAATCTTCGGCTAGCAGGAGAAGAGGTGCCATGGTGCACAACAGCGACTTATCTAGGGGTTACTCTAGATACGATGTTTGCATGGACGACCCATATAACAACTTTGGCAAATAAAGTCAACAGGAAGATGGCAATGCTGTAACCGCTACATACGAGGCGTGTCAGCAAAATAAGGTCTTCAAGGCGCTGGAGCCGTGAGGAACGCTATCACGCGAGATCCGGAAACACTGGCGTGTAGCTTGGATTTACCCCTTAAAATCCCCACCACAACGAACCCGTTGCAACCATTAGTCTTGGCTGGACAGCCGTTTGCGATGGAGCATCCTATCACTTCCGCCGCCAAGTGCAAGTTGAGTACAGTGATCCGTTTTTTGAGTGCCAAGGGTACTACCCCCCATTGAAATTCATTGTCAGTTATGCGAAGTCTATGGGCCACAGTGTATGGACGTCAAAAACGTGCGAAAGTGGGTCAGAGAGTTCAAATATGGACGTACAGACATCCATGACGAACAGCGTTCTGGTCGGGCTTCGGTTACAGCCGAAACAATTGCGAAAGTGGAGCAAGAAATGCTTAAAGATCGGCGTGTGACAGTTCGCGAGCTGTGTGAACTTCTCCCTTACAGAGTCAATGTTAATGTTTCAGTAATATATATATATTGCTACTCCCAGGCTCATTGATCCTTCTATCCCATTCTTTATTGCTTGTTTCATATTTTCTTCTAACCGTTTTCCTTTCTATTTTGTCTCCATGTTGACAGGAACATCTACAGACAAAAATTAATCTAATGTCAGTGCAAGTTCAGGGGATAAAATATACCTTCGCGTACGGTACAGGGAAAATTGCTATCGTACGGTACTGAGCAACTCACACGTACGCATATATAACGTCATAGCACGACCCGACACAGTATTTTGTGTAGTCTACTTAATACCAAATAATATGAGTACAAATACTTAATTAGTTCTTCACCGGACAAGGCAGCAGCAATGTCAGCAAGTTATTGTGACTTTGTGGTTTCGTAGAATTAAAAGTCCAATTGCACAAACTCAAAATGTTCTTTATTTCCACCAAATTACAGTTGGAACACTTGCCGATTACATAGAATTACGTAGCGCACACAATTACAATCCACCAGTTCGTCTGTCACAGGTCCACTCCACACTCACAGTTACGTACAACTCCTCTGATATACGTACACAGTCTTCCAGTCCGTTCGCTAGCACTGCGCTCTTCACGGCTGCTCGCCAAGAACTGAACTGACTAGCCAAGAGCCAAGAGCAGGTGCAGGTCGCCCGGGTTCTCCCGGGCGGAGGGTTACACACCACGGTATCTATCCGCTGTGCGGATTTACCCGTGCGGTAAAATAGATGTAAGTTATTGCGCAAGCTTAGGTGTCGTTATGTTAGACGGCGCAGTTGGCCTCTACTGATGCTTCTGGTGCTGGGATATTCCCCTTGGGGGAACAGTGCCCGTTCCACCCTGCTTTTGCGGTCGCTAGTGAGCCGACAAGCCGTGGTGGAACCAGTAGCGAGAGGCCAGATGGAAATTTGGTTGATGATGTTGGTATTTCCAGGTCGTGCGCGCGTCCCAGGGCACGACTGCAGGTGTTAACCTGCCAGCCGCGGCGAGGGCGCGAGGTGACCTGGCGGTGATTGTTAGGGGTGGGAGGAGAGGCAGACTCTACCACCCAAGGGCGTCCTTGGGTAGGCGATAGCTCCTCCGTCTCCTGGGGAGACGGTGGTCGTATTGACCAAGTGTGTTCACCAGCTGGTTAGGGTGGGGAGTGATCTTGGCATACAACGTGCGTGTTCGTTCGCGAACGACGTCTACGACGTATGGTATGCCAGACTGGGTGTGCAGGAAGTGAGATGGAACTGAACTGACTCGTCCACTGCAGGCCTTATATACGCAGATCGCTGTGTCTGGAAGTTTCGCGTCTCAGTGAGTCATCCCGATGGTTCCAGACGTCAGGGGGAGGGGAAAGAGACGGTAAAGTGCCTCGTGACACTTTCCTAACCATCCCCTTCAGTGAAGCCACAAGATAAATGAGTAGCCGTGGGCTGAATGCCTCCTGTCGCCCACCCAGCTGGCAGCTGGTCGTGCCTTCCAATAATTAGGTGACATTATTAACAAGAGAGCTCCGGATCACTACACGATTTCTCTGAACAATAACTTCTGATTCAACGGTCAAAGAGGAGGGAAAAGTTTCCGTTCGTAATAAAGAAAGTTGTTTGTCTAAATACACAACATAAGATTCTACTGTCTATCGGTAACTGCGAGATACTGACACCGTACGGTACTGGGCGCATCTCCCCTATATACACTGACTCATGTAATGGCCTGATCTTCGTTCATCTGTGGCGGTTGTTGTTATGACTGGCTATAGGATGCGTGTTACACTCAATGGTTACTGGTAACTTCTATGTAAGCGTTAACTGGGACGTAATCTCGTTACCAGTTGGCGTTATAACTTCCATTTATCCTCTCTGTAAAACAACAGACACGCATGTTCATGACCATGTATTATGAGGTGCTCTTCGTGACCTGGGTCAGTGCCCCGCCCGGGCGTGTTCTGAAATATAAAGTTAGGAAACCCCGGTTTGCAAAGGTCAGCTCACTTTGGTTGCTTTTCCAACAGTGGCCTCGAGTTCCCAGGAATCCGCTTGTTCGAAGTCTGCAGCAGCCAGTAAGTAGCAGGTTCAGAAGTGGTAGAGCTTGCAGGGTATGTGTATCATCAGTTTAGTTGAGTTGTCAACTGTTTGACGTTCAGAAATTAACCTCCTTCTGCATCTTAGCAACCAAAATGGGACTCGAGAGTTTTGATTCCCACTCACTCACACTTGTCGCATTTACCTTCATTGCACTTCTTATCATACTTAAAGGTGTATGTGCTTTTAGTATACGGCGATGCAGGATAGATGGCGTGGATCCTTCCAGGCTTTCTCCACACTTGCAGTTCTGGTGACACGATGAACTCTCAGCACTTTTAAGTCAACTAAAATATTGTACAGTTTTGTATAGGAAAAGTGGCTTACGAGTTAAAGTTTTCCAGCATAAACAAACCTTCAGTCTATTCTAATAAAATACAAGACGTATGTTTCATTTGTCTTAAAAATATCTTACGCATGTGGTATTTTAAACAAGTGCTCTAGAAGAATCTTTTTTTTTTTTTTTTTTTTTTTTTTTTTTTTTTTTTTTTTTTTTAGGAACTCAATTTCGCAAGTAAACGATAGTTTCTAATGAGATAAAATTTCAACTCGAATGCAATAATTTCCGTACTTTCTGTACGTATGTAATAGAGAGAGTGACAATGTATAGAGAAGTAGGACGCTGAATAAGAACTTACAAAATGAATCACTTAAACATTCAAAACGCAGCGCATAACAGAGAAAGCTACGTCTGCGGCTGCCACAGAAACGTGAAGCAACAAGTGACTGTCGGGAAATACCAACCAACTGACTGTACTTCTAGTTAATCCACTCTCCTATAAAACATCTTACAAAAGATTGTTTTTCTGTATACAGTTAAACCCCGTTAACAGAAGCTTTGTAAGAGAAACTGGTAAAAGTTGTGGCCTGGTGTGTGTGACTTGCCAGCAAACAAGATTGAAGAAGAAGAAGAAGAAGAAGAAGAAGAAGAAGAAGAAGAAGAAGAAGAAGAAGAAGAAGAAGAAGAAGAAGAAGAAGAAGAAGAAGAAGTAGAAGAAGAAGTAGAAGTAGAAGAAGAAATAAGTATAGAAGAAGATTTTATAGACATTTTTGAAAATATCGAAGTCTCTTCCGACGTTGATGAAGAAGACATTGACAATGACGGGAGTAATAAACCGATTACAGAGGAAGACATTATTACATCATGCAGTGTTACTGAAAATGAAAATAAAGAGCATTCAGACTCAGATAGTGTTGATGAACCAGCACACGTAAACAAATGAAAGAAATCACTGCGGTACACCTCAAATGTCCACTGTCACAGTAATTATCACACTACACTCTAACACTTTGCGGAGTTTTTATACCTCCTGTCATTGTTCTAGAATGCAATCGATCGTTCGATGACAATCGCGACGCAGCGAGAGAAAGACGGAACTATCTAGACATCTCTGTCTCTTTCTCTTTCTCGGCAAGCGTCCAGCGCGCGAGCCACTCTCTCTTTCCTGCGCACGCGCCCGGTGACAATGTGTTCACAATGTACATTTTTAAGACAATAACAATATTACTGATCAGTTCTGTCATATGAGCATGTCATTTTAAGTGATTACACCTACATCATTGCTTATCACTACTGTTTTAACATTTAGGATACCTTCTGAAGCGATTAAAAACAAATGAACGTTTAAATGCAGACGCACTAAAAAGTTTCCACAATCCCAGGCGGTAAAAACAACTGCAATCGTCGCTGGATTCCCGTTCTCAATGTCACTAGGACTGACCAAGTTGGCAAAACAAGCTGTAAACAAAACAAGACACTTTCATTTACACAAAAAGTTGACTTTAATGTCATTAACACTCGCTTTCAGCTGTTTCGCTTCGGTTGTCATGGCAATTTAAAATGTAGGTTATCGTTTGTCACCTTTTTTATCCGCAAATCCTTAGGGCAAACAGAGTCGCCAACTCGTAACGTAATTAAACATTTGCAATACGCTAGCGATAGTCAAATGTTTTAACAGCTCGTGGCTAGATAACGCCAGGATTTGTCCTTTCTTTTATTTTATTTCGTCGTACTGCTAGTAATTTTAAAGAAAACATGCGCTGACCCCGTCTGTCATGCTAGGGGTCTCGGGTTCGATTCCCGGCGATGGAAGTGGGGATTTTGCTCTATTCCAGATAATTACTCATCTTCCCCAGAGTCTGTAAGTATGAATGAGAATGTGAATGTGTACGTGGTCTAAAGATTACTTAACACCATTTTTTAACCTTTTGTTCAATGATCGAACCGCATTACATGCCTTACAGATTTGAATCTTTATGAACTATATCAGAACATGTAAGGAAAACCAAGTTGGCTCCTATTATCTACAAAACACTGTGAAACGAGGATGACACACAAGAAAGCGGAAAAAATACTGATAAAAAACAGGTAATCAAAGAGATAACAAGAACAATATTCCTAGTTTTTCAGTGAGAGTGACTAAGGAGGAGATCCTGTGGGTGTGGGCTGGCGGGTTCGTACGCCGATGTCGTACATCACAGCTCCTGGAACATCTGGCAGGTTTGAGAAGAAGTGGGAGGCGATCTGACGTATGTACTGGTGAAGAGGAAGGAGACCAAGTTCTCTATGTAGTTGTTGATTTCTTACGTACCAAGGGGCATCCGTGGCGATGTGCAGAAATGGATTTTGCAGGAGATGAGTGTTGCTAGCAGTACCCCATACCTGGGAAGTATGTTATAAGTGTTAAGGGTATGTATGACTGAAATTTCATGAAAATAGTGAAAATAACGACTTTTTTATTTTAATTCTATAAAATAATTTAGACATTCCCGAATGTGAAAAATGCATAATTTGCCTCCGAACGCCATTTTTAAATGCTTATTTAAATGTCGGTGGCCTTTAAACTCTGTCAGAGTCACGCCCTCTTTTGCCTACATCCACATTCTTTGTCTGTTTTCCGTTCTTAAATTTTCAATTCAAGAAAAGAAAAATAAGGCTTTAGAAGACAAAATAGTTCCTAAAATGTTGCCAATATATCAGAGGCTGGCTTCTACAACATTACTAGAGAGGTGCAAAACAGGAAAAACACAGAATGCCAATGAATCTTTGCATCATGTCATATGGATTAAGTGCCCAAAGGAAGTTTTCATATCAAAACAAAAATTGGATCTTGCTGTTATTAAAAGCATCAGTGAGTTTAACATGGGTAGTCTTAAGTCATTGGAGCTGCAGCAAAATATCAGAGGTGAAAGTGTAGTAGACTCAGCAAGGAAAACTTCAGTGCAGCGAGATCAGACTCGTATCCTGCAAAGCAAGAAGCGAAGTTGTGCAGAAGAAAAGCAACATCTAAAGAAGAAAAAGGTGGAAAAAGCAGCAACAGAGGAGAGGAAAAAGAAAACTGAGGGTCCAACCTATCAGCCTGGTGGATTTTAATGTGAGTTATGCAATCAAATCTTTAATCGCTGTTTTCTCAATGTTCATATTTTCAGCATTTTTCTTCCTGTAAAATGCTCCTTGCGATGCAGTTTTTGTACTACATTCATGAAATTTCCTACACAGGTTCAGAACATCATGGGAAATGGAAATTGCCCTAGGTTTTATTGTGAAATGTATATAAGCATATATTTTTAATTTTCAAACACAAAACTTACAGTTTTTAGACAAAAAAAGAATATTTGTAAATTAAAACATTTTTGTGACCTAAACTAAAGGAGACACAGAAAAACCCAGAGCAATTTCAAAAAGAATGTGTATTATGAACATAGGGTTAAAATATTAGACCAAAATTCAAAATATTTTGTCGCAAGGGACTTTTTAGTGACGTAACAAAAAACATACAAAATTTATCATAATTTCTAAACTTCTGGAGAAAAATGGTTTAAATTTAGGTTGTTACATGTTTACATTATACTACACCTATGGTGTAAGTTTGAAAAAGCTAGCATTATTAGTTCAGAATTTGAAAATTTCAGTCATACATACCCTTAACAGCTTCGTTATGTTCAAAAGGAGAACGGCCGCCGATATGACCATTGCAGTTAAATGGAACAAGTAAAAAACGAAACAAAAAGCATCTGACGTGACACAAAGCAGCCTCCTACTGGTGTACTGCCCCTAGGTGACGATAGTGTATTGTTATGTTGGAACGAGGAAGTTAACTACCTGAAACAGTTGACTGTGTAATACGATTATGTTTTGTCAGTCTAAGTGAGAAATCGAGCTTCTTTTACGGAAACGTAAAATTAAATTGCTCCATTTCTGGCATTTTGTTATTTCTTAAGTTCGTTTTAAGATAGATTTATAGATTAATAAATATAACCCTTAACAAAGATGAATTTAATAAAGAATATAAACACATTATTAATACTGCTTTAATTAATGGGTTTAATAAAGGCTTTATAAATAAAAAAATTGAAAAATTCAAATATCAAAAAACGGCTAATGATATTTCTACCCTTTAAAAAATAAAAGACGATTATAATTTTAAAAATTTACTTACCATCCTTGTATTAATAAACATTTTTAAAGAGTTTGATATAACTTTAGTTCCACAAAATAAATATAGTATTAAAAATTTACTGCATTTCTCTATAAAAGATAAAATTTCTAATACCAAAAAATCTGGTATTTATCAATTTAATTATTTTGATTGTAATAAAGTTTATATTGGAAAGACAAAACGTAATTTAGAAACCAGAACGTGACCTTAAGTACAAACAGACCGTTAAATCGGCCGTAGCAGATCACTTTTGGTCATTTAACCATGAAATAAATCCTGAAGTTAAATTATTAAAACAATTAAATGGTCCAATAGATTTAATGGTTTGGGAAAAGATATTTATTTTAAAAACTAAACATCGCGTAATGAATTTTGAAATATCGGCAGTCGATTCTGTTTTTAAATTTCTTTTATTTCCATATTTTGGTAGTACTAACAAGAACATAGTGACATCTAGCGTTCGTAACGATGATGACAGCTTTGTTGTTTCCGGCTGAAAATGTGTAAAAGCTTTACATGAAATCGCGATTCATCATTTTTTATAAGATAAGTGAAGTTTTAAGTTACAAATTGTTAGATTTGTATATATTTGTTAGCTTCACTGTTAATAGCTTCATATTATACGTGTCTAACTGGCAGTTTTAAGCTTTGTCTCATTAAATATGTACACCTTTTTTTTTAATTTTATTGGCATTACACAGTTCTACCAACATTCTATTTTGTATTGAAGCTAGAAGTAGAAATGACGATATCGAATATCGCCATATCGGGTGTCGTGGAAAATATCGATAATCGATTGCGAGTATCGAGAAAAATTAGTCGACCCATCGCTACTTGTTATGTTTATATGACAATTTAAAGCCTATTACTTTGAGATCTGGAAATGAAAAACTGTGTCAAACTGTGCTGAAAGCTCTCATAAAGAGGAGTTTGGTGCACGTTCCTCTTTAAAGTCATAATGTTCCTATCACGTGCTGAGTTTTTACGACCGAGCACGAAAAAGTTTGCTAGGCTACTCCTGATATTACAAGTTTGCCGTCCAAGCGAAACAACCGACTGTCACTAACTGCTACGCTTCAGGAGGCACTGGATTTCATAACCTCCCGCTGGACGTTCTGCTACGGAACACTGGTCACTTAGTAAATCCCTCAAGCTACTCTTTACATGGCAAATTTTATTAAAATTTTAATTAAAATATGTGTAATATATTTTCATAAGAAACCTTGAATGTGATGCATTACAGAGACGGGCTAATGTCCTCCAACGTTAAGTCATATCAGACAATGAACGAAATAATGTTCAAATGAGTACAGGGTACATAGAGCTTATTCATCTTTCAGGATAAGGGAAAACCTTATCAACCTGACCGAGATTAGAACTAGGGACCTCTTGGACGTGACACTACCACCACGCTACAGAGACGGGTCAATGTCCTCCAACGTTAAGTCATATCGGACAATAATTGAAATGAGTCCAGCGTACATAGAGCCTATTCATCTTTCAGGATAAGGAAAAACCTTATTACCCTGACAGAGATTAGAACTAGGAACCTCTTGATATTGAAACTACAGATAAAACACAATCAAACAAAACACAAACAATATCTACCGTGCCATACCTGGCGCTTGTTTCCACGTAACCATCCTAAGAGCGAAGGATACACGGGGCGGTGAGATGATTCAAGATTTAATGAAGTCTTCCGGTGCGATATGACAGGAAGTTACGTAGCGCGGTTTTATGGCCAGCCTTAATTGCCTCCAAGCAGTTGCATAACTCACGAGAGGGGATATGAACCCAGATCGTTGATAAAGTTCAGTGAAAGCATTCGCACACTTTCTTACTCTCTCTTTCGGTGACTGACCCACTTCCGGTTACATGAAGGTCAAGCTCGCCCACAACTTTTTCTACAAACACTTCGTACCCGACAAATGCCGACGATTGGTCCAAGGAATTTAGGTTTGTACGAGTATTAACTTGACGGTTATCTTTAGAAACACCTGTTCTTTGTGATTTTTATATGGTGGTTTTATCTGTGGTCCGGGTGGACAGCCAGCTTTAAAACATTTGACTATCACTTAAAGTCTACCGTGTTCCCATATTCCCTTGTCGTTATTCATTTTTTATCTCTTGGACATACAAATAGAACGTAATGTCAAAGACCGTCATCTAGACAACCAGCTTTAAAACATTTGACTATCACTTAAAGTCTACCGTATTCCCATATTCCCTTGTCGTTATTCATTTTTTATCTCTTGGACATACAAATAGAACGTAATGTCAAAGACCGTCATCTAGACAACCAGTTTTAAAACATTTGACTATCACTTAAAGTCTACCGTATTCCCATATTCCCTTGTCGTTATTCATTTTTTATCTCTTGGACATACAAATAGAACGTAATGTCAAAGACCGTCACCTAGACAACCAGTTTTAAAACATTTTACTATCACTTAAAGTCTACTGTATTCCCATATTCCCTTGTCGTTATTCATTTTTTATCTCTTGGACATACAAATAGAACGTAATGTCAAAGACCGTCATCTAGACAACTAGTTTTAAAACATTTTACTATCACTTAAAGTCTACTGTATTCCAATATTGCCTTGTCGTTATTCATTTTTTATCTCTTGGACATACAAATAGAACGTAATGTCAAAGACCGTCACCTAGAAAACCAGTTTTAAAACATTTTACTATCACTTAAAGTCTACTGTATTCCCATATTCCCTTGTCGTTATTCATTTTTTATCTCTTGGACATACAAATAGAACGTAATGTCAAAGACCGTCACCTAGACAACCAGTTTTAAAACATTTGACTATCACTTAAAGTCTACTGTATTCCCATATTCCCTTGTCGTTATTCATTTTTTATCTCTTGGACATACAAATAGAACGTAATGTCAAAGACCGTCACCTAGACAACCAGTTTTAAAACATTTGACTATCACTTAAAGTCTACTGTATTCCCATATTCCCTTGTCGTTATTCATTTCTTATCTCTTGGACATACAAATAGAACGTAATGTCAACGACCGTCATCTAGACAACCAGTTTTAAAACATTTGACTATCACTTAAAGTCTACCGTATTCCCATATTCCCTTGTCGTTATTCATTTTTTATCTCTTGGACATACAAATAGAACGTAATGTCAAAGACCGTCACCTAGACAACCAGTTTTAAAACATTTTACCATCACTTAAAGTCTACTGTATTCCCATATTCCCTTGTCGTTATTCATTTTTTATCTCTTGGACATACAAATAGAACGTAATGTCAAAGACCGTCATCTAGACAACTAGTTTTAAAACATTTGACTATCACTTAAAGTCTACTGTATTCCAATATTGCCTTGTCGTTATTCATTTTTTATCTCTTGGACATACAAATAGAACGTAATGTCAAAGACCGTCACCTAGACAACCAGTTTTAAAACATTTTACTATCACTTAAAGTCTACTGTATTCCCATATTCCCTTGTCGTTATTCATTTTTTATCTCTTGGACATACAAATAGAACGTAATGTCAAAGACCGTCACCTAGACAACCAGTTTTAAAACATTTGACTATCACTTAAAGTCTACTGTATTCCCATATTCCCTTGTCGTTATTCATTTTTTATCTCTTGGACATACAAATAGAACGTAATGTCAAAGACCGTCACCTAGACAACCAGTTTTAAAACATTTGACTATCACTTAAAGTCTACTGTATTCCCATATTCCCTTGTCGTTATTCATTTCTTATCTCTTGGACATACAAATAGAACGTAATGTCAACGACCGTCATCTAGACAACCAGTTTTAAAACATTTGACTATCACTTAAAGTCTACCGTATTCCCATATTCCCTTGTCGTTATTCATTTTTTATCTCTTGGACATACAAATAGAACGTAATGTCAAAGACCGTCATCTAGACAACTAGTTTTAAAACATTTGACTATCACTTAAAGTCTACCGTATTCCCATATTCCCTTGTCGTTATTCATTTTTTATCTCTTGGACATACAAATAGAACGTAATGTCAAAGACCGTCATCTAGACAACCAGTTTTAAAACATTTGACTATCACTTAAAGTCTACTGTATTCCCATATTCCCTTGTCGTTATTCATTTTTTATCTCTTGGACATACAAATAGAACGTAATGTCAAAGACCGTCACCTAGACAACCAGTTTTAAAACATTTTACTATCACTTAAAGTCTACTGTATTCCAATATTGCCTTGTCGTTATTCATTTTTTATCTCTTGGACATACAAATAGAACGTAATGTCAAAGACCGTCACCTAGACAACCAGTTTTAAAACATTTTACTATCACTTAAAGTCTACTGTATTCCCATATTCCCTTGTCGTTATTCATTTTTTATCTCTTGGACATACAAATAGAACGTAATGTCAAAGACCGTCACCTAGACAACCAGTTTTAAAACATTTGACTATCACTTAAAGTCTACTGTATTCCCATATTCCCTTGTCGTTATTTATTTTTTATCTCTTGGACATACAAATAGAACGTAATGTCAAAGACCGTCACCTAGACAACCAGTTTTAAAACTTTTTACTATCACTTAAAGTCTACTGTATTCCCATATTCCCGTGTCGTTATTCATTTTTTATCTCTTGGACATACAAATAGAACGTAATGTCAAAGACCGTCACCTAGACAACCAGTTTTAAAACATTTGACTATCACTTAAAGTCTACTGTATTCCCATATTCCCGTGTCGTTATTCATTTTTTATCTCTTGGACATACAAATAGAACGTAATGTCAAAGACCGTCACCTAGACAACCAGTTTTAAAACTTCTTACTATCACTTAAAGTCTACTGTATTCCCATATTCCCGTGTCGTTATTCATTTTTTATCTCTTGGACATACAAATAGAACGTAATGTCAAAGACCGTCAACTAGACAACCAGTTTTAAAACATTTAACTATCACTTAAGGTCTACTGTATTCCCATATTGCCTTGTCGTTATTCATTTTTTATCTCTTGGACATACAAATAGAACGTAATGTCAAAGACCGTCACCTAGACAACCAGTTTTAAAACATTTTACTATCACTTAAAGTCTACTGTATTCCCATATTCCCTAGTCGTTATTCATTTTTTATCTCTTGGACATACAAATAGAACGTAATGTCAAAGACCGTCACCTAGACAACCAGTTTTAAAACATTTTACTATCACTTAAAGTCTACTGTATTCCCATATTCCCTTGTCGTTATTCATTTTTTATCTCTTGGACATACAAATAGAACGTAATGTCAAAGACCGTCACCTAGACAACCAGTTTTAAAACATTTTACTATCACTTAAAGTCTACTGTATTCCCATATTCCGTTGTAGTTATTCATTTTTTATCTCTAGGAAATACAAATAGAACGTAATGTCAAAGACCGTCACCTAGACAACCAGTTTTAAACATTTTACTATCACTTAAAGTCTACTGTATTCCCATATTCCCTTGTCGTTATTCATTTTTTATCTCTTGGACATACAAATAGAACGTAATGTCAAAGACCGTCACCTAGACAACCAGTTTTAAAACATTTTACTATCACTTAAAGTCTACTGTATTCCCATATTCCCTTGTCGTTATTCATTTTTTATCTCTTGGACATACAAATAGAACGTAATGTCAAAGACCGTCACCTAGACAACCAGTTTTAAAACATTTTACTATCACTTAAAGTCTACTGTATTCCAATATTGCCTTGTCGTTATTCATTTTTTATCTCTTGGACATACAAATAGAACGTAATGTCAAAGACCGTCACCCAGACAACCAGTTTTAAAACATTTGACTATCACTTAAAGTCTACTGTATTCCCATATTCCCTTGTCGTTATTCATTTTTTATCTCTTGGACATACAAATAGAACGTAATGTCAAAGACCGTCACCTAGACAACCAGTTTTAAAACATTTGACTATCACTTAAAGTCTACTGTATTCCCATATTCCCTTGTCGTTATTCATTTTTTATCTCTTGGACATACAAATAGAACGTAATGTCAAAGACCGTCACTTAGACAACCAGTTTTAAAACATTTGACTATCACTTAAAGTCTACTGTATTCCCATATTCCCTTGTCGTTATTCATTTTTTATCTCTTGGACATACAAATAGAACGTAATGTCCAAGACCGTCACCTAGACAACCATTTTTAAAACATTTGACTATCACTTAAAGTCTACTGTATTCCCATATTCCCTTGTCGTTATTCATTTTTTATCTCTTGGACATACAAATAGAACGTAATGTCCAAGACCGTCATCTAGACAACCATTTTTAAAACATTTTACTATCACTTAAAGTCTACTGTATTCCCATATTCCCTTGTCGTTATTCATTTTTTATCTCTTGGACATACAAATAGAACGTAATGTCAAAGACCGTCATCTAGACAACCATTTTTAAAACATTTTACTATCACTTAAAGTCTACTGTATTCCCATATTCCCTCGTCGTTATTCATTTTTTATCTCTTGGACATACAAATAGAACGTAATGTCAAAGACCGTCATCTAGACAACCAATTTTAAAACATCTGACTATCACTTAAAGTCTACTGTATTCCCATATTCCCATGTGCTGTGTATCTACTGCACCTTTATCGGCCGTACCTCAGGATATATCTACACTTTCGACATCATTAAGTACCCGGGCTACCGTATGACATGAGAGTAGATAATCACAAATCATTTCCATCACCCCTCAGGTCTATATGATGTGAAGGGGTTGGCCATATGTCAGCCCAAGTGCCGGAGGGATGACAGTTCAAGGGCCCAGTCCACTAACAAGACACATAGACGTTTCCTTCGCTTTGAACAATTACAGAGAAGCCTACAGTAACGATGTTGCTCTCAAAGCAGGCTACAGTCAAATTATCCGGTCTTGTTTCCAGCTAATAATCAATCAACAATCATTTCTTCTTCTTTTATCTCTTTTCTGCTGCCTTTTTAACAAGCGTAACGTGACGCTCAAATGTAATAAAAAGTCTCCGCTATATGAATTTTATAAAGAGAGAACTGGTCTACGTGTATAGGGAGAGATGCCCTCGTGATAACGTCGCAAATCCGCGTTCGAATACATTGTTTCATGTGATGAAGAAAATATCTTTAACTGTTAGAACCAAAAACAAATCACAATGTGCTAGGTAGGACTGTATTTACGGTGAGACCTTTACGACATACAGATAGTCGGCTGTTTTGTGTTGTCACGATGTAAAACTATCTACTTTTTGGCATTTTCATCTACCTTTCCAAATACTTCCACTAAACTGCCATTTGGATACAACTGTACATCTATCTACACAGGATTCTTCAGCTAAAACCTAACGGGCGTACAGCATTTCACATATGTGCGATTGAGTGTGCCACAGCCGACTTTGCTCCAACATAAACACCGCGCGTAAAGCAAGGTTCCGCGTCTGGTTCTTTTTTAAATACACGTGAACCCTTTGAGAATACGTGACAGAGATTGCAGCATTGTACTGAACTCTAGTGGCAGCTACGAGAGTTAGGACTGTTTTTGACACTTAAAATGGCGACGTTTTCATTGCAAGACAACCGTGTAATCATTCGTTTTCTCCATTTTTGTGATGTGACATCTATTGAAATTCATCGTCAGTTGAGTGAGGCATGTGGTGATGGTACCATGAATGTGTACTGGCTGTAACAGTTCAATGAAGACAGAACATCGTGTGAAAACAAACCAAGACAGTTAAGTGAGGTATGTGGTGATGGTATCATGGATGTGTCTAATGTACGTTCCTGGGTGTGACAGTTCAATGAAGACAGAACATCGTGTGACAACAAACCAAGACAGTTAAGTGAGGTATGTGGTGATGGTATCATGGATGTGTCTAATGTACGTTCCTGGGTGCGACAGTTCAATGAAGGCAGAACATCGTGTGACAACAAATCAAGACAGTTAAGTGAGGCATGTGGTGATGGTACCATGGATGTGTCTAATGTACGTTCCTGGGTGCGACAGTTCAATGAAGACAGAACATCGTGTGACAACAAACCAAGACAGTTAAGTGAGGTATGTGGTAATGGTACCATGGATGTGTCTAATGTACGTTCCTGGGTGCGACAGTTCAATGAAGACAGAACATCGTGTGACAACAAACCAAGACAGTTGAGTGAGGCATGTGGTAATGGTAGCATGGATGTGTCTAATGTACGTTCCTGGGTGCGACAGTTCAATGAAGACAGAACATCGTGTGACAACAAACCAAGACAGTTGAGTGAGGCATATGCTGATGGTACCATGGATGTGTCTAATGTGCGTTCCTGGGTGCGACAGTTCAATGAAGACAGAACATCGTGTGACAACAAACCAAGACAGTTAAGTAAGGTATGTAGTGATGGTACCATGGATGTGTCTAATGTACGTTCCTGGGTGTGAAAGTTCAATGAAGACAGAACATCGTGTGACAACAAACCAAGACAGTTGAGTGAGGCATGTGGTGATGGTACCATGGATGTGTCTAATGTACGTTCCTGGGTGTGACAGTTCAATGAAGACAGAACATCGTGTGACAACAAACCAAGACAGTTAAGTGAGGTATGTGGTGATGGTACCATGGATGTGTCTAATGTACGTTCCTGGATGTGACAGTTCAATTAAGACAGGACATCGTGTGACAACAAACCAAGACAGTTAAGTGAGGCATGTGGTGATGGTACCATGGATGTGTCTAATGTACGTTCCTGGATGTGACAGTTCAATTAAGACAGGACATCGTGTGACAACAAACCAAGACAGTTAAGTGAGGCATGTAGTGATGGTACCATGGATGTGTCTAATGTACGTTCCTGGGTGCGAAAGTTCAATGAAGACAGGACATCGTGTGACAACAAACCAAGACAGTTGAGTGAGGCATGTGGTGATGGTACCATGGATGTGTCTAATGTACGTTCCTGGGTGCGAAAGTTCAATGAAGACAGAACATCGTGTGACAACAAACCAAGACAGTTAAGTGAGGCATGTGGTGATGGTACCATGGATGTGTCTAATGTACGTTCCTGGATGTGACAGTTCAATTAAGACAGGACATCGTGTGACAACAAACCAAGACAGTTAAGTGAGGCATGTGGTGATGGTACCATGGATGTGTCTAATGTACGTTCCTGAGTGTGACAGTTCAATGAAGGCAGAACATCGTGTGACAACAAACCAAGACAGTTAACTGAGGCATGTGGTGATGGTCCCATGGATGTGTCTAATGTACGTTCCTGAGTGTGACAGTTCAATGAAGACAGAACATCGTGTGACAACAAACCAAGACAGTTAACTGAGGCATGTGGTGATGGTCCCATGGATGTGTCTAATGTACGTTCCTGAGTGCGACAGTTCAATGGAGGCAGAACATCGTGTGACAACAAACCAAGACAGTTAACTGAGGCATGTGGTGATGGTCCCATGGATGTGTCTAATGTACGTTCCTGAGTGTGACAGTTCAATGAAGACAGAACATCGTGTGACAACAAACCAAGACAGTTAACTGAGGCATGTGGTGATGGTCCCATGGATGTGTCTAATGTACGTTCCTGAGTGTGACAGTTCAATGAAGACAGAACATCGTGTGACAACAAACCAAGACAGTTAACTGAGGCATGTGGTGATGGTCCCATGGATGTGTCTAATGTACGTTCATGGGTGTGACAGTTCAATTAAGACAGGACATCGTGTAACAACAAACCAAGACAGTTAAGTGAGGCATGTAGTGATGGTACCATGGATGTGTCTAATGTACGTTCCTGGGTGTGACAGTTCATTGAATGCAGAACATCGTGTGACACCAAACCAAGACAGTTAAGTGAGGCATGTGGTGATGGTCCCATGGATGTGTCTAATGTACGTTCCTGAGTGTGACAGTTCAATGAAGACAGAACATCGTGTGACAACAAACCAAGACAGTTAAGTGAGGCATGTGGTGATGGTACCATGGATGTGTCTAATGTACGTTCCTGGGTGTGACAGTTCAATGAAGACAGAACATCGTGTGACAACAAACCAAGACAGTTGCAGACATCGCCTCCAAAATTTGCATTTCCATGGGTTCTATGCACACAATCGCGCATGAAGATCTGAAAATGCGAAACGTGTCTTAAGTGGGAGGCACGAATGCTGATAGGTGATAACAAGAATGAATCTTTGAATCTTTTTAAAGTTCCTTTATAGACATTTTATAGATCCTCAACTTCCCAGATCTAGTTATGAGTGTTGACACGACCAATGAGTCGAACAGAATCTGTGCGTCAATTAAACTGTCATTCATTGTGAAAGAAAACATTCACATTTGCGTCCTCATGAACAACGGCAGCCGCCCGCCTCGGTAGCGTAGATGGTAGCATGTCTGCCTCACGTTCAAGAGGTCGCGAGTTCGAAACTAGGTCAGGGTGAGTTAGTTGGATAAGGCTTTTTCAGGGGTTTCCGCTTATCCTGAAAGCCGAATGTCGGGTAACTCTAAGCTCTATGTACCCTGGACTCATTTGAGCACCATTTTTTCACGCATTCCATTCATCGTCCGATATGACTTAACGTTGGAGGACGTAAATTAAAGCAACGGCAGCCGGTAGTGGGGAAATTCAGTAAGATAGCGGGACAGGCTAAACACTATGTGCTCCGTTAGGTTTTAACTGAACAACCCTGAAATAGCAACCTTCTTGCTAGAGAACTGTAGCACTATTGTAGACTTAGATTCTCTTTGAAGCTTTCAATGAACCGATTGACTTTTGTTTTCAGTATCAAACCAAATTTAAAATGTCGCCTTAGAATTTTTACAGAGTCTCTACTACAGGAATGAATATATTGTTGTGTTTGATTGGGAGTCAGTTTATGTAGAACGTATCGACAACAAAGCTTCTCGCGTATAAAATATTTTCGATTTGACTCATACAAAATGCCCAATGTACCCTGTATAAATTCATAATCTCATAATTTGAGCTTTTCGGATTCTGTGTGCCTCAGATAATATGTAAGCCGGCAGAATGGAGGGCAGACGGCGGGAGAGACCTTGCACTCTGATATGTATCTCCTCGGTCCGTCCATCCTTAGAACCCTTCCCCTCATCCCTCCCTCCCGATGAGTGCCAGGTCCTCCTTCGAACCTTGAAGAGGCCCGTCAGAACCTACCACAAGCAAACACTTTCAACGGCCACTTAAAGCCACCTTTCTAAGTTGAGACGGGAAAGGAATATCAATGAAGACGTGACGAGAGAAACTCTTTAACGTCGAAATATTTGGCTAGCCGCCTTTGCTGAGTCAGGAACTCTCCCGCTGATGACTAGGCACATTACACCTTCCATCTGCTACTGCACCTGACAAGTGGAAAGGAAAATACGATGAAAGCACAGCAAAAAACAAGAGATAAGAGAGTAGAAGAGAAATACGACCAAGACATGAGAAAAATATTGCTGCAATAAAGTTAACAATAAGATAATATTTGTCTTGAAGTAGATATACAAAGAAGTTTTTGTACATGGGTAAAAAAAGTCACGTGAATGCAGTATATTAGTATGGAATTTGCGAAGTGCCAGCCCGGTGTGTCGGCTTTTGTCCTCCGAAAGTTCTTTTACCAGCAAATCTATTAAAGCGGGGCTGTCACTCAGTATCGTTAGGAACCATCTCACGACCTTAGGGTCACTAGGCCAGCGACTAAACAAGTGAGCACAGCAGAAGATTAAAATGTATAATCAAGTGAACCAAGGAATGAATGCATTCTCTATGGCTTTGTTACAGAACAAGATACACTGAACAATGAAAGAAATAAGAAGGCAGTAACAAGGTCATGAAGGACAAAAGGGTTCCAGCTAGACTGTGAGACCCGACTTAGGTCCCCCGTATTGGCAGCAGCTGCACGAGAACATGCAGTATTGTTGGCGTAGGCTGACTAGAGAGCAATGAAAAAATATCTCATGAGTTTGTCTACCTTTGTACAAACACTTTTTCCTCTCTCTACTTCTAGATAAACATTTTATTGTTAATTTTACTACAGAAATATGGGAATATAGTAAGCTTTAACATTTAACTTTTCAAGTATAGATTACATTGTAGGTAATTTATAACTAATAAATGTGTAAAACGTATATTTTGGTCTAAAACTTGCAAATTTCCATAGCTAGAACAGACCCCGGCTTAGTGTACCGACATTCTCAGATTTAACAGCGCCTGAGCTACTGTAGCAGGTCTATACCTCGCCTTGCTTCATCAACAGGTAATAATCCTGTCACAGCAGGACACAAAATACAGCGTGAATATAAAGTCTCGATCCATTTTTGAGAAAAGGGATGATGTTGAATTTCTTTTACATGAGGCGTGAAAGATGCTGTCAAATGAAGAACGTATCGCAGTTGTTTCTGCACGTTTCAGGGGATTTACATATCACGAGGTTCAAGCGGATTTTGAACGAAAATTCCATAAACCAAGTCCTACCAGGGCTAATATCAGACTCCTGATGCAGAAATTTCATAGAAGAGGCCATGTGCAAGACGTGAAACGTTTGGGTAGTCCCTGGGTGACCAATGAGACTGTGCAACAGGTAAGCGAAGCTGTGAGCAGAAGTCCGAAAGCATCAACTAGGAGGTTAAGTCGAGAGTTGGGTGTACCACAATCGACAGTGTGGAAGATTCTGCATTTCGCTTAAAAAAACGGTAATTCAACCTTCAAATTTGACATGCACTGGAACGGGAAGACTATGCTTGTCGGGAAGTCACAACCTGACCTGTTGAGGGCAGTTGAAGAAGCCAATTTGTAGCAAAATGTGTTATTTAGCGATGAGGCCACCTTCCACAGAGTAGCATGGTCAATGGATACAACTGCAGAGTGTGGGCGGATGAACAGCGAAATGCTATCATGGAATGGGAACGAAACACCCCAAAAGCTAATGTGTGGTTGGGGCTGACAAAATCGAAGGTATATGGGCCATTCTTCTTAGGAGAACAAACAGTGACAGGCATTTCCTCCTTGGCTTGCTACAACTGTTCCTTCAACCATAATTAGGCCGCGTCGTGGCTCAGTGGTTAGAACGCTTGGCTCTCACCAAGGCGGCCCGGGTTCGATCCCAGGCGACCGCAAAGTGAGATTTGTGGTGAACAACACGGTGCTGGGGCGGGTTTTCTCCGGGATCTGCTGTTTCCCACGCCATTTCATTCCACCGGTGCTCCATCTTCATCTCATATATCATCGGTGTCATCGCCTGCGGTGCCGTATGTAGTAAAAGCGGGCGTTAAAAACTACACATTTTTTTCAACCATAATTACAGCAGAATGGCATTTTGGAAACTGTGGTTTTCCAACACTCCTCAATTTCCACTGATTGTTCGGCAGTACCTGTATACCACATTCCCACATCGATGGATTGGCAGAGGTTCACACAGCATATGGGCGCCACGTTCACCAGATCTGACACCTCTTGACTGTTTTGCATGGAGATACATGAAATCAAAAGTCTACAAAGTTAAAATCACTTCCATTGCCATTCTTAAGGAGCACATCAGGCAGGAAGTGCGCAACATCACACCTTCAATGTTGAACAAAGTGTTTCACGTAGCAGTGCATCGCTGGGAAACCTGTATGGAAGTGCAAGGTGGTCATATCGAATGAGACTAAGAAAAAACGTTTATGGATTATGTGTTACCATATCATATGGTTTACAATACCTGTATTTGTTTGAATCTACTATTACTTTACTCGAAAATGGCTCGAAACTTTACGTTCAACCTGTAAATATAGTCAAGTGCATGTCTAATACATGAAATAATTAAAGTACAAAGTGTAAAATTTCGAAACAACCAAATGACTATTTTCTACGTCTCAGAGCAGGGTTTTACTCTGAAATTAAGCATTGCTTATGCTGTCCTAAACATTGCCCAAATCCATTCTCCACGTTTACATGAATTTCTAATGAAAGGCTTGCAAACTCTTCCAGTCAATTTTTTTTTAAGTTTGAGTTCAGAGACCGTAATTCACTTTCAGTGCAGACTGTTTTCATATAAATCTGATATTCGTGCGCACCACGAAATGGGCCTGACAACTATTTTTTTTTTAATTTACGTCCTCCAAAGTTGTCATATCGGACGGTGAATGAATTTAGTGAAATGATGCTCAAATGAGTCCAGGGTCCATGGAACCTAGAGCTACCCGACATTCGTCTTGAAGGATAAGAGAAAACAGCCAATGTTAAGTCATATCGGACGATGAATGTAATGATGTTCATATGAGTACAGGGTACATAGAGCTTAGAGTTACCAGACATCCATCTTTCAGGATAAGAGAAAACCTACAACGTTAAGTCATATCGGACGGTGAATGAAATGATGTCCAAATGAGTACAGGGTACATAGAGCTTAGAGTTACCAGACATTCATCTTTCAGGATAAGAGAAAACCTACAACGTTAAGTCATATCGGACGGTGAATGAAATGATGTCCAAATGAGTACAGGGTACATAGAGCTTAGAGTTACCAGACATTCATCTTTCAGGATAAGAGGAAAACTCCAACGTTAAGTCATATCGGACGGTGAATGAAATGATGTCCAAATGAGTACAGGGTACATATAGCTTAGAGTTACCAGACATTCGTCTTTCAGGATAAGAGAAAACCTCCAACGTTAAGTCATATCGGACGATGAATGTAATGATGTTCATATGTGTACAGGATACATAGAGCTTAGAGTTACCAGACATTCATCTTTCAGGATAAGAGAAAACCTACAACGTTAAGTCATATCGGATGATGAATGAAATGATGTTCAAATGAGTACAGGGTACATAGAGCTTAGAGTTACCAGACATTCATCTTTCAGGATAAGGGAAAACCTACAACGTTAAGTCATATCGGACGATGAATGAAATGATGTCCAAATGAGTATAGGGTACATAGAGCTTAGAGCTACCAGACATTCGTCTTTCAGGATAAGAGAAAACCTCCAACGTTAAGTCATATCGGACGATGAATGAAATGATGTTCATATGTGTACAGGGTACATAGAGCTTAGAGTTACCAGACATTCATCTTTCAGGATAAGAGAAAACCTCTAACGTTAAGTCATATCGGACGATGAATGTAATGATGTTCATATGTGTACAGGGTACATAGAGCTTAGAGTTACCAGACATTCATCTTTCAGGATAAGAGAAAACCTACAACGTTAAGTCATATCGGACGATGAATGAAATGATGTTCAAATGAGTACAGGGTACATAGAGCTTAGAGTTACCAGACATTCATCTTTCAGGATAAGAGAAAACCTACAACGTTAAGTCATATCGGACGATGAATGAAATGATGTCCAAATGAGTATAGGGTACATAGAGCTTAGAGCTACCAGACATTCGTCTTTCAGGATAAGAGAAAACCTCCAACGTTAAGTCATATCGGACGATGAATGAAATGATGTTCATATGTGTACAGGGTACATAGAGCTTAGAGTTACCAGACATTCATCTTTCAGGATAAGAGAAAACCTCTAACGTTAAGTCATATCGGACGATGAATGTAATGATGTTCATATGTGTACAGGGTACATAGAGCTTAGAGTTACCAGACATTCATCTTTCAGGATAAGAGAAAACCTCCAATGTTAAGTCATATCGGACGATGAATGAAATGATGTACAAATGAGTACAGGGTACATAGAGCTTAGAGTTACCAGACATTCATCTTTCAGGATAAGAGAAAACCTCCAATGTTAAGTCATATCGGACGATGAATGAAATGATGTTCAAATGAGTACAGGGTACATAGAGCTTAGAGTTACCAGACATTCATCTTTCAGGATAAGAGAAAACCTACAACGTTAAGTCATATCGGACAATGAATGAAATGATGTCCAAATGAGTACAGGGTACATAGAGCTTAGAGTTACCAGACATTCATCTTTCAGGATAAGAGAAAACCTCCAACTTTAAGTCATATCGGACGATGAATGAAATGATGTTCAAATGAGTACAGGGTACATAGAGCTTAGAGTTACCAGACATTCATCTTTCAGGATAAGAGAAAACCTCCAACGTTAAGTCATATCGGACGATGAATGAAATGATGTCCAAATGAGTACAGGGTACATAGAGCTTAGAGTTACCAGACATTCATCTTTTAGGATAAGAGAAAACCTCCAACGTTAAGTCATATCGGACGATGAATGAAATGATGTCCAAATGAGTACAGGGTACATAGAGCTTAGAGTTACCAGACATTCATCTTTCAGGATAAGAGAAAACCTCCAACGTTAAGCCATATCGGACGATGAATGAAATGATGTTCAAATGAGTACAGGGTACATAGAGCTTAGAGTTACCAGACATTCATCTTTCAGGATAAGAGAAAACCTCCAACGTTAAGTCATATCGGACGATAAATGAAATGATGTCTAAATGAGTACAGGGTACATAGAGCTTAGAGTTACCAGACATTCATCTTTCAGGATAAGAGAAAACCTCCAACGTTAAGTCATATCAGACGATGAATGAAATGATGTCCAAATGAGTACAGGGTACATAGAGCTTAGGGTTATCCGACATTGGTGTTTGAGGATAAGGAAAAACCCCGGAAAAAACCTTATCCAGGTAACACCCTGACCGAGATTCGAACTCGCGACCTCTTTAACGTGAGGCACACATGCTACAATCACGCTACCGAGGCGGGCCCAACCTCTTTTACGGAGTTTCACTCACTGGGGATCTTAACATCGGAAATCTACGATCTCTTGCAGTAACAGCAGTAATGTCCATCAAAATTCCAGAACATTTGAGATGGAGAAACTTCAAGATGATTCTCATTTTCTATCCGAAGTTTACACTGTTCTCATCATAATCGCAACTTCACTAGTAATCTATTTTAAGTCCTAGTTTTAATATTTTGTTAGACTATTCAGATACTCCAGTTAAAATCCACAAGTCAGTAGCGACAGAAGAGATAAAAAAATTATGATAATGTTTCTGAATCCACAAGTAAAACAGAACACTGACGTAGAATCTTTAATTCTATACACATTTTTGTATTTAATACAAATTTATTAAAGTACTTACAAACTACTGGTCTGGCATCTCATCTTACCTGCAACAAAAACAAATATGAATCGTCAAAATTAAGCTGCTTATAGAATTAGTCTGCTAGAGAACACAGCACATAAAAGCTTTCCATTTCACTCTAAAACCGCATTAGCTTCAAAACTAAATGATATATAGAAAATAGATATTAACAACTCATTAACATAACATTCGTACAAATCCCGTAAGTCAGCTCTCTCATGTCTTTCTCTATTCTTGTACTAACACTACTCCTGTACCCACTTCAAGATATATCTTATTGTAGGAATATCGGAATACAGTAAACGTAATGTCAAAGACCGTCACCTAGACAACCAGTTTTAAAACATTTGACTATCACTTAAAGTCTACTGTATTCCCATATTCCCTTATCGTTATTCATTTTTTATCTCTTGGACATACAAATAGAACGTAATGTCAAAGACCGTCATCAAGACAACCAGTTTTAAAACATTTGACTATCACTTAAAGTCTACTGTATTCCCATATTCCCTTGTCGTTATTCATTTTTTATCTCTTGGACATACAAATAGAACGTAATGTCAAAGACCGTCATCAAGACAACCAGTTTTAAAACATTTGACTATCACTTAAAGTCTACTGTATTCCCATATTCCCTTATCGTTATTCATTTTTTTATCTCTTGGACATACAAATAGAACGTAATGTCAAAGACCGTCATCTAGACAACCAGTTTTAAAACATTTGACTATCACTTAAAGTCTACTGTATTCCCATATTCCCTTGTCGTTATTCATTTTTTATCTCTTGGACATACAAATAGAACGTAATGTCAAAGACCGTCATCAAGACAACCAGTTTTAAAACATTTGACTATCACTTAAAGTCTACTGTATTCCCATATTCCCTTATCGTTATTCATTTTTTTATCTCTTGGACATACAAATAGAACGTAATGTCAAAGACCGTCACCTAGACAACCAGTTTTAAAACATTTGACTATCACTTAAAGTCTACTGTATTCCCATATTCCCTTGTCGTTATTCATTTTTTATCTCTTGGACATACAAATAGAACGTAATGTCAAAGACCGTCATCAAGACAACCAGTTTTAAAACATTTGACTATCACTTAAAGTCTACTGTATTCCCATATTCCCTTGTCGTTATTCATTTTTTATCTCTTGGACATACAAATAGAACGTAATGTCAAAGACCGTCATCTAGACAACCAGTTTTAAAACATTTGACTGTCACTTAAAGTCTACTGTATTCCTATATTCCCTTGTCGTTATTCATTTTTTATCTCTTGGACATACAAATAGAACGTAATGTCAAAGACCGTCACCTAGACAACCAGTTTTAAAACATTTGACTATCACTTAAAGTCTACTGTATTCCTATATTCCCTTGTCGTTATTAATTTTTTATCTCTTGGACATACAAATAGAACGTAATGTCAAAGACCGTCATCTAGACAACCAGTTTTAAAACATTTGACTATCACTTAAAGTCTACTGTATTCCCATATTCCCTTGTCGTTATTCATTTTTTATTTCTTGGACATACAAATAGAACGTAATGTCAAAGACCGTCATCTAGACAACCAGTTTTAAAACATTTGACTATCACTTAAAGTCTACTGTATTCCTATATTCCCTTGTCGTTATTCATTTTTTATCTCTTGGACATACAAATAGAACGTAATGTCAAAGACCGTCACCTAGACAACCAGTTTTAAAACATTTGACTATCACTTAAAGTCTACTGTATTCCCATATTCCCTTGTCGTTATTCATTTTTTATTTCTTGGACATACAAATAGAACGTAATGTCAAAGACCGTCATCTAGACAACGAGTTTTAAAACATTTGACTATCACTTAAAGTCTACTGTATCCCCATATTCCCTTGTCGTTATTCATTTTTTATCTCTTGGACATACAAATAGAACGTAATGTCAAAGACCGTCATGTAGACAATCAGTTTTAAAACATCTATCACTTAAACTTTACTATATTCCCTTTTTCCTTTTGTATTTATAAGGAAATGTTGTTTAATAAAATCGTAGATATAAAAATAACTTTTTTAAAGGAATGGTTGACGTGGTGTAAGTTTTAGGGGGCAGTAAAACCACGTTACGCCTTGGATGTGATGTCAAACATAAGGAGCGGTGGTAAGTATTCCATAAAATATGCAAGATGCGCTTAGTTGACAATGAACCACTCCTACAGCCTTGACTTGCCTCACCTGCACCATTATAAAACTCGCATCTGATTTTTAGTTTTGATGCATGCACCAGAGTGTTTTGTTGTGTACCGTGGAAGCCCAAAACAAACGAGAATTGCATTGACAGTAACAATAACGTGGCGACAGCTCTGGCAATAATAGGGAATTTAAGAACCATCAGTTACATTCATTTGTATTCCATTAATGTGCGACATAGCTTTCAAATTTATTCTCTAAAATTAGCATCTGAAACAACAGCTAACACTCCGCGTTATTGCAGTTGGTCCGTCACTTCTTTATTATATTGTCACAATAACTGTATTAATTAATACTAATAATAGTTGATGTGACTTCAGTAGTACGTGTGATGTCACGTCCTTCACTCCATGACTTGTTGGTTAAAAGTTTGTACAACCGAGTTGTGTGCTCTGCATCTCCCCACGGAGCTACACGTCAACATAGCCCAATATGCAGACGATGTGCTACTATACAACACAGATAGAAACGCACGCACAGCCTTCCACCCAATACAGCAACACCTAAGCCTCATTCACGACTGGTTTAGGCTTTGGCGATTGTCTATCAACCCAGAGAAAAGCCAAGCCATACTCTTCACCAAGCGTCACTTTCCCGCCAACCTTCCCGCCTTTAACTATTCTGGCAGAAGGATAGTGGACAAACTCTCTAAAGTACCTAGGTGTCAAGCTGGACAAGGGCCTAACTTTTGGGGGTCACATCCAGGAGGTGGCTCATCGGGCATGCGGAGGTTCGGCTTCGTTATACCCCATGATGCGCTCAGGAATGCCGACACCCCTTAAGTTGCGCCTTTTTCAGGCTTTAATTCTTCCAATCATGCTTTATGCTTGTGAGATCTGGGGCATGGCCGCAGGAACCAATCTGCGACAACTTCAGCGTGTACAAAATGGATGTCTTAGGGCCATCTATTCTGTTTGCTGGAGGTTTCCCGTGAGATACCTTCATGAAACCTCATCTCTCCACTATGTGGAAGATGTCATTAGACGCCGGGCCACAAAATTCTACGCGAGTTTGCCTCAACATCAGAGCGCCCTGGTTAGGTCTCTAGGGAACTATCGAACCGGTAACAATAAAGTTCTTATTACAACCTTAAATTATTACTGTTTGAAATTAATAGACTTTCTAAATTAAACTATTCCTAAAATTATCACACCAGCGGTGCTAACATAGCGTTGCACCCGAGTAGGCTACCATGAGGAGCTACGGCTACCTCCCTTCCTTTCATCTACCTAAACTTAAACCACCACCCTGCAAAACCCCACATTTCCTGTCATTAAGTGGTTAAGTCCGTGTAGGACAGCTACACGAATGACACACATCGTGCTGACCCTCAGTCAGCCGCCAGCTGCTTGATTGATTGATTGATTGATCGCTCTCTCTTGGACTACATTTTGGCTCAGATAGACGCATCTGTAAGCTACCTCTTCAGGGCAGGGAACTGGCCGCTATGGCTACTTTTGTAATCTGCTTATTTGTAGTAAATATTCTTATTAGGTGAGTTCTACATTTTATCAGCATTACCACACTTTCGTAGTTCCTTTTGTAACCTAATAGAAAAACCGAACCTCTCGTAAAGCATGCATTTCCTACCCTGAGTAATTCCTCTCTTGTACGATCTGGTCATGTGTTCTTAATGCTGTACAATGCAAGGTTAGGTCGTCACAATATGGACAACCGGTGGTGGTTATTTATACATAAGGGTGCTCAACTGCTTGGTCATCAGCGTCTAAGTCAATGCAATAGCCAGATATAAATCACTCAAACTTTAAAAAAAAAAAAAAAAAAAAAAAAAAAAAAAAAACAGATCAAAACAAAGTGACAATAAAATAAATAAACCCAAATGGATAAAAAAAACCTTTTAAAAACTATAATTACCAACAAAATACCAAAATGCATAAAAATTACTACATTCAGTATCAACTTGCCATGACAAAAGCTACCTGCCTAGAGGTGGTCGAACCAATTGTTCATTTTCTTTGGGGCTGGCTAGCACTTTCAACAGGTCTTTCCTGTCGTTTGGGAAGTCAGGACAGGATCTACCCGCTCCACATCCTCAGTGGACGAGGACGGCTTCTGTACTGGTAACTTCGAATCGAGTCTCTCGAGACGATCGGAAACTGCGACCGGCGAAGATGAAAGTCGTCGATCGGCGTCCTCTCCAGATGATTCCTCAGATGTTGTTGACGAAGATGTTCACAGACTTTTGTGCTGGTTAGCTTTTCTCTCACTGGTTTTACTATTCTGCTTAAGGGTATGTATGACTGAACTTTTCAAATTCTGAACTAATATTGCTAGCTTTTTCAAATTTACACCATAGGTGTAGTATAATGTAAACATGTTACAACCTAAATTTAAACCATTTTTCTCCAGCTGTTTAGAAATTATGATAAATTTTGTATGTTTTTGTTACGTCACTAAAAAAAGTCCCTTGCGACAAAATATTTTGAATTTTGGTCTAATATTTTAACCCTATGTTCATAATACACATACCTTTTGAAATTGCTCTGGGTTTTTCTGTGTCTCCTTTAGTTTAGGTCACAAAAATTTTTTAATTTACAAATACTCTTTTTTTTTTGTCTAAAAACTGTAAGTTTTGTGTTTGAAAATTAAAAATAGATGCTTATATACATTTCACAACAAAACCTAGGACAATTTCCATTCCTCATAATATTCTGAACCTGTTTAGGAAATTTCATGACCGTAGTACAAAAACTGCATCGCAAGGAGCATTTTACAGGAAGAAAAATGCTGAAAATATGAACATTGAGAAAACAGCGATTAAAGATTTGATTGCATAACTCACATTAAAATCCACCAGGCTGATAGGTTGGACCCTCAGATTTCTTTTTCCTCTCCTCTATTGCTGCTTTTTCCACCTTTTTCTTCTTTAGATGTTGCTGTTCTTCTGCACAACTTCGCTTCTTGCTTTGCAGGATACGAGTTTGATCTCGCTGCACTGAAGTTTTCCTTGCTGAGTCTACTACACTTTCACCTCTGATATTTTGCTGCAGCTCCAATGACTTAAGACTACCCATGTTAAACTCACTGATGCTTTTAATAACAGCAAGATCCAATTTTTGTTTTGATATGAAAACTTCCTTTGGGCACTTATTCCATATCACATGATGCAAAGATTCATTGGCATTCTGTGTTTTTCCTGTTTTGCACCTCTCTAGTAATGTTGTAGAAGCCAGCCTCTGATATATTGACAACATTTTAGGAACTATTTTGTCTGAAAGGCTTATTTTTCTTTTCTTGAATTGAAAATTTAAGAACGGAAAACAGACAAAGAATGTGGATGTAGGCAAAAGAGGGCGTGACTCTGACAGAGTTTAAAGGCCACCGCCACCAAAAATGGCGTTCGGAGGCAAATTATGCATTTTTCACATTCGGGAATGTCTAAATTATTTTATAGAATTAAAATAAAAAAGTCGTTATTTTCACGATTTTCATGAAATTTCAGTCATACATACCCTTAAGGAAGTTAGTTCTGTCATAAGAGGTCTTAAATTTCCTTGGCGATACATTATATATTACCGGTTCACATGTTCTTGAAGTAGATGCTTTCGGCGGTGACTTGGCTGAATCCTTCTTCTTAGGACTATACTTGGTCGGCGCGATGGACAATCGGTAACACCTAGCACTTCGACTAGAGGTTTCACGTTTTGTGTATACCAGGGTCGCTTGATAAGTTCCTGGCCTCACAATAATTTATATTTTATTTCTCAACATATTCTCCAGAAAGCCTAATACATTTTTCATATCGGTGTTAACATCTAATTAAATCATCTCTGTTGTGCGATTTACCATGATCCTCAAAATATCTGTTCACCAAATCAATGACCTCCTCGTTGTTGTGAAATCTTCGTCCTACAAGAAGTTTTTTTGAGGTTCGGGAACAGGTGCTAGTCACTGAGTGCTAGATCTGGCAAATAGGTTGGATGTTCAAGCAATTCAAACTTTAATTCGCACATTTTATCCCATTGTAATGACTGAACTATGGGCCGGAGCATTGTCGTGAAGAAACAAGATTTGTTTCTTAGCCAAATGAGGTCTTTTACTTTAACCTCATCACTAAAACGTTGCAGTAAGCTTGTGTAGTAGTCACTAGTGATACTTTTACCCTTCTTCCAAGTAATCAGTAAAAATGTGCATCCCAGAAAACACTCGCCATAACCTTCTTATCTGATAAATAGACAAAAAACAAGAAAAACTAAAAAGAAAAACTAAAAACTTGTTTAGAAAAACTAAACAAGCTATTGACCTGTAGCTATGGATACAAGCTAGTCTAGAGTTAAACTATATGATGATATCCCAGTGGCGACATCTCTATGTGAAGTCCGGGACTTACCAGCGGATTTTCGTGCAAGAGGAGCCGATGAGGTGAAGGAGACTATGGGCTGCAGGAAGGGGCAACGTAAACAGCAAAACCGTGCAAGTTGTCTAACAGTTACTGGCTTTAGCATCCAACTGGGAGACCATCACAGCAACTTGTCCCAAGTGGCTCAACATCTCCCCTCCAGCGGGAACCGGGGAAAGTTCGACCCAATAGTAGGAGCTCAGACTGCCCCTCTCTGGCGGAGCCGAAAAGAAGTTTCAAATCGTAGCTGTCAACTAGTGGTACTTCTGGCGTTGCCAATGAAATGGTTAACGCCCGCTTTTACTACATACGGCACCGCAGGCGATCACACTGATGATACATGAGATTAAGATGGAGTACCGGTGGAATGAGATAGCGGGAGAAATTGGAGATACCGAAGAAAAACCGCCCCAGCACCGTGTCGTCCACAAATCTGAGTTTGCGATCGCCTGAAATCGAATCCGGGCCTCCTTGGCCAGAGTCAAGTACCCGGCGTTGTTCGCTTGATCATTTATCGTTATACAATATAGACTTGTCCAACTTGGAGGCTTCCAAAGGTATTGCACAAGACTCTTTAATAATTAATTAAAACTACAGGACAATATGCACTGTTGAACAAGTACCACAGTTCATTAATGCAGCTGAGTGACGTCATATTTGGGATCCCTCGTCGCTGTTTATTGACTAAATGTCATTAGGAAGGAATAATAGTGGCTTAATTAACGTCAATATAACCGTGGTTAATTAACAAACCCTAAACTATTAAGAAAAAACGCAAGCAAGAACAACTGCTAACGTCGCTCTTCCTTTATTACTTTGTGAAGCCATGTTCGAGCTACTACAATTACTGTTGAGATGATCTTACGAGTTTAGGTACAGCGCTGTACGATCTCACACAAATAGTCCAATTTTATATCAATTGAATTTTCAGAAAGTCCTCAAATACTGGACAAGAGTGTTTCTACTGCGTGACTCAATACTGAAAATTTGGGTGAAATATTCTAACTACGTAGAAGAGAAAGTAAAAATAGAAACAAATAGAATAGTAAAATAAAGAAAAATAAAGACAGAAAGAGAAGGAAAGAACACAGAAGGAAAAAACAAATGACGGAATCAAGAAAGTAACAAATATACAAACAAGAAAGAAGAAAAGAAAGAAAGGGAGCAAAGAAACAGACAAAAGGAGTGTCCAAGCAAGAAAGAAGGAAAGAAAGAAAGAAAGAAAGAAAGAAAGAAAGAAAGAAAGAAAGAAAGAAAGAAAGAAAGAAAGAAAGAAAGAAAGAAAGAAAGAAGGAAGGAAGGAAGGAAGAAAGAAACATAGGAAGAAATAAGGAAAGGAAGAAAGTAATTAAGAAATAGAACAAAAAAGGAAAAGATGAAACAAAGAAAGAAATAAAAAGAAAGAAAGAAAGAAAGAAAGAAAGAAAGAAAGAAAGAAAGAAAGAAAGAAAAAAACAAAGAGCTACAAATAAAGAAAGATAAAGGACGAACGAAACAAAGAAAGAAAGAACTACAGAGAAAGAACGAAAGAGAAAGAGTGAAAAATAAAGAAACAGAAACAATAAAAGAAAGAAACAGAGAAAGAGAAAGAGAAAGAAAGAAGGAAGGAAAGAAAGAAAGAAAGAAAGAAAGAAAGAAAGAAAGAAAGAAAGAAAGAAAGAAAGAAAGAAAGAAAGAAAGAAAGAAAGAAAGAAAGAAAGAAAGAAAGAAAGAAAGAAAGAAAGAAAGAAAGAAAGAAAGAAAGAAAGAAAGAAAGAAAGAAAGAAAGAAAGAAAGAAAGAAAGAAAGAAAGAAAGAAAGAAAGAAAGAAAGAAAGAAAGAAAGAGACAGAGGGGGACAAAAAGGTAAGAAAGAGAGAGGAAAGAGGAAAGAAAAAACGAGAGGAAGGAAGGAAGGAAAGAAGGAAGGAAGGAAGGAAGGAAGGAAGGAAGGAAGGAAGGAAGGAAGGAAGAGCCGTAAGACAATGGGTTGGAACGTAGAGTTCGGAATGTCCTGTAAAATGACCAATGCCCATTCTAACCCTTGGTTCCCCAAGTCGCGAAGCGTTTTATTTGACGTAAAATTCCTTGGCATGGCTTTCTTCGGAAGGGAAGTAAAGCAGGTGGTCCCGTCACGTATGAGAACCTCAAGTCCCATAAAGAGGTCAATAAAGAATCAGTTAAAGACCTCCACAAACAAAAACCGGATTACAATTTGACTGTGCCCATTCAATATCGTAAACAAGATGAGGAGCTGCGATAGGCAGCGATTGGAGCTGTCTATGAAAACTAAAATTGCAGCAGGAGGGTGTGTGACGACGGTGCCATTATCTTCCTGTAGAGATTGCATGTTCACTCATGTACGTGATATGTGAGCGTGAGGTCGATACTCCAGTTAGATCATCAACAGTATCATTATCATCTTAATTTGTGATTGAATGAACTACACTTGCTACTATGATTACTTTGCTGATAAACAGACTCTGTAGCTGAAACTGACAAATGCAGTAGAGGAAATGCCAAGAGAAGGTCAGAAGGAAGCTGGCTGTGTAACAAACGGTACCTGCGAACGTTTTAATGATGGGTTATATCGCGAAATATACACAGCATTCCGTCACTTTGCACCAATTCCCTACAAGGAGATCTGGCTTCGGCCCAAGGTTGCATCCGCACCTTTCATATCGCTCTGCTGCATCACAACGGTATAAACAATACCCTTAGACTAGTCTGAACCACTCACATGACTTTCTCTACTCCTGTATAAACACTTCTTCCTCTATCTGCTTCAAGATAAACATTATCTTATTGTAGGAATATGGGAATACAAGTAGACTTTAAGTGATAGTCAAATGTTTTAACGGCTGGTCTCGCCCACAGAGCCGTGTTTCAGATGTTATTCCGCTGCTATGTTGTTACATCCGACATCTAACCTATTACTGCTGGCCGGTGTCACAAACTACAGATCTTTATACAGTCTTTGACAACAGATTACACGCTCTTTGGTATGTTTATCGACTGTAAACTTTCCCAATAGAAATAAACTAATGGAGAAAACGAACCTGAATACCTGAATTGCTTCTCTTACTCTTGTACCAACCGTTCTTACAAAACAAGTTTCGTGATGACACCCTGATAGGGACTTAATACCTCGACCAGCAATTGGGTCTTTGTACGAGGGCTGTTCAATACAGAATAATTAGAATTTCTTACGGTCATAATTTTTCGCACTAAAATTCAATCTTATTATATTCTGTTAGCTTAATGTAAAACAAACACGCCGTAGTAGTTTCATTGTTGGTACTCCTAGTTCCCGCCTGTGAGAACCAGGCAAGTTCAGACATGTTCACTATCGCCTACCGCTGTAATGGAGGTAACATGCAGTTAAAGTTGATGTTAGAGGAAGATCCAGAGTTTCTTTCAAACGTAATCACTACTGATGAAACTTGGTTACATCATTTTGATCCTGAGAGCAAACAGCAAAGCTCAGTGTAGAAATCTCCTTCATCACCAACCCCCAAAAAGCAAAAGTGGTTGCTTCTGCTGCGGAAGTGATGGTCACTCCATTCTTTGATATTCATGGAATGGTCTATCAGCATTTTGTACCTGCACACACATCAGTAACTGAACAATACTACAGGAATGTCCTGAAAACATTGCAAGTCCATATCAGGCGCAAAAGACCACATTTCCGTGAAGCAGGCTGGATGTTGCACCACGATAATGCGCGGCCGCATATTGCCAATGTTGTTTACACCACGATAATGCACGGCCGCATATTGCCAATGTTGTTGCTGAATATCTTGCAAAAATCAACGTGAAGTACATCCCTCACCCTCCCTATAATCTGGATTTAGCCCCATGTGACTTTTTTCTATTCCCTAACTTGAAGAAACACCTTCGTGGGAGGCATTATCCATCATCAGAAGCAGTGGTGAAGGCTGCGGAGGCGATTTTGAAGGATCTCACAAAAATGGTTTGCAGCATGTCTTTGAAGACTGGCAGAAACGCTGGGACAAGTTCATCGCATTCAGGGAAGACTATTTTGAGAAGGGCCATCAAAATTATGAGGATGAGTAAAGGTACTTGTCAAAAAAAGATTTTGATCATTCTTTATTGAACAGCCCTCGTACGTGTAACCCTTGGAGGAACGATGAGGTGAAGGGCCCATGGGGGGGGGGCGTATGGGCTGGACAACTTAAGCGGTAGAAACGTGCAGAGTTCCCTAACATACACTTGATCACCGGTGGGAGGTGGTCTCAGCAACTAGCCAAAACCGACGGATGGTGGTTCCTCTCCAGTGGGAACTGAGAAAAGATAAGTCAACGGCAGTGAACCGTCCAACGATGACTCAAGAAAACCTCCAACACACCTGCGCCGTCGACCAGGGAAAACCTACTTTAAACGTGATCTGCGCCATCTCACTCGGTTACATTTGAATTATTGTCCCAACTTCATCCAAGTGGTGGCTTCTCCAAGGTAATCAATGTTATACCTACGCACCAACACGCACGCTGAAGGTTATACGTAAATATTAATGTGATGGGAGTAACACAGTTACACCCTGACCTCCAGAGACATCTAGCAATGCCCTCAAAACGGAACTGCAGGGTCGCTGCACAAAACAGTGCCCTCAATTATTATATTAGGAATATTGTTCGCCAAATGAAGTCTTTTTCATCTCATCACTAAAACGTTGCAGTAAGTTTCCGTAGTAGTCATCAGTGATACTTTTACCCTTTTCCAAGTAATCAGAAAAAATACTTCCCTGTGTATCCCAGAAGACACCTGCCATAACCTTCCTAGCTGACAAAATTGACTTTGCCATTTTTGGAGTTCGTTCACCTGGCGCAGTCAACTGTTTTGACTGTGATATACTTTCTGGAGTGTAGTGATGTATCCAGGTTTCATCCATGGCAATAATTCGTCTCAAAATTTCACTAGGATTTTTACAGAAGAGCTCCAAATTCTTAACAGAAACAGTTTTTCTCTGCAACTTCTGATCAGGTGTCAACAAACGCGGACAGACCTTGTGAAAGCCCAAAACATTACTTAAAATATTATCTGCACGTTCTTTTGTTATGTTTACAGCCTCTGCTATCTCAAACAACTTTAATCTGTGGTCTTCCAGTACCAAACGATGAAGGTTTTCAATGTAGTTGTGACATCCACAGGACGTACAGAGCGGGGCTCATCACTAGTACTCGTACGTCCCGTTTTAAACACTACAACCAACCTTTTAATTATTGTATATGAAGTGACAGAGCGAGGCTCATCACTAGTACTCGTACGTCCCATTTTAAACTCTACAACCAACCTTTTAATTATTGTATATGAAGGGACAGAGCGAGGTTCATCACTAGTACTCGTACGTCCCATTTTAAACTCTACAACCAACCTTTTAATTATTGTATATGAAGGGACAGAGCGAGGTTCATCACTAGTGCTCGTACGTCACATTTTAAACTCTACAACCAACCTTTTAATTATTGTATATGGAGAGACAGAGCGAGGCTCATCACTAGTACTCATACGTCACATTTTAAACTCTACAACCAACCTTTTAATTATTGTATATGAAGGGACAGAGCGAGGCTCATCACTAGTGCTCGTACGTCCCATTTTAAACTCTACAACCAACCTTTTAATTATTGTATATGGAAGGACAGAGCGAGGCTCATCACTAGTGCTCGTACGTCCCATTTTAAACTCTACAACCAACCTTTTAATTATTGTATATGAAGTGACAGAGCGAGGCTCATCACTAGTACTCGTACGTCCCATTTTAAACTCTACAACCAACCTTTTAATTATTGTATATGAAGTGACAGAGCGAGACTCATCACTAGTGCTCGTACGTCCCATTTTAAACTCTACAACCAACCTTTTAATTATTGTATATGGAAGGACAGAGCGAGGCTCATCGCTAGTACTCGCACGTCCCATTTTAAACTCTACAACCAACCTTTTAATTATTGTATATGAAGTGACAGAGCGAGACTCATCACTAGTGCTCGTACGTCCCATTTTAAACTCTACAACCAACCTTTTAATTATTGTATATGGAAGGACAGAGCGAGACTCATCACTAGTGCTCGTACGCCCCATTTTAAACTCTACAACCAACCTTTTAATTATTATATATGAAGAGACAGAGCGAGGCTCATCACTAGTACTCGTACGTCACATTTTAAACTCTACAACCAACCTTTTAATTATTGTATATGAAGGGACAGAGCGAGGCTCATCACTAGTGCTCGTACGTCCCATTATAAACTCTACAACCAACCTTTTAATTATTGTATATGAAGTGACAGAGCGGGGCTCATCACTAGTACTCGTACGTCCCATTTTAAACTCTACAACCAACCTTTTAATTATTGTATATGAAGGGACAGAGCGAAGCTCATCACTAGTACTCGTACGTCCCATTTTAAACTCTACAACCAACCTTTTAATTATTGTATATGAAGTGACAGAGCGGGGCTCATCACTAGTACTCGTACGTCCCATTTTAAACTCTACAATCAACCTTTTAATTATTGTATATGAAGTGACAGAGCGGGGCTCATCACTAGTACTCGTACGTCCCATTTTAAACTCTACAACCAACCTTTTAATTATTGTATATGAAGTGACAGAGCGAGGCTCATCACTAGTGCTCGTACGTCCCATTTTAAACTCTACAACCAACCTTTTAATTATTGTATATGAAGTGACAGAGCGAGGCTCATCACTAGTGCTCGTACGTCACATTTTAAACTCTACAACCAACCTTTTAATTATTGTATATGAAGGGACAGAGCGAGGCTCATCACTAGTACTCGTACGTCCCATTTTAAACTCTACAACCAACCTTTTAATTATTGTATATGTAGTGACAGAGCGAGGCTCATCACTAGTACTCGTACGTCACATTTTAAACTCTACAACCAACCTTTTAATTATTGTATATGAAGCGACAGAGCGAGGCTCATCACTAGTGCTCGTACGTCCCATTTTAAACTCTACAACCAACCTTTTAATTATTGTATATGAAGTGACAGAGCGAGGCTCATCGCTAGTACTCGTACGTCCCATTTTAAACTCTACAACCAACCTTTTAATTATTGTATATGAAGTGACAGAGCCAGGCTCATCACTAGTGCTCGTACGTCCCATTTTAACCTCTACAACCAACCTTTTAATTATTGCATATGAAGTGACAGAGCGAGGCTCATCACTAGTACTCGTACGTCACATTTTAAACTCTACAACCAACCTTTTAATTATTGTATATGAAGGGACAGAGCGAGGCTCATCACTAGTACTAGTACGTCCCATTTTAAACTCTACACCAACCTTTTAATTATTGTATATGAAGGGACAGAGCGAGGCTCATCACTAGTACTCGTACGTCCCATTTTAAACTCTACAACCAACCTTTTAATTATTGTATATGAAGGGACAGAGCGAGGCTCATCACTAGTACTCGTACGTCCCATTTTAAACTCTACAACCAACCTTTTAATTATTGTATATGAAGTGACAGAGCGAGACTCATCACTAGTGCTCGTACGTCCCATTTTAAACTCTACAACCAACCTTTTAATTATTGTATATGAAGGGACAGAGCGAGGCTCATCACTAGTACTCGCACGTCCCATTTTAAACTCTACAACCAACCTTTTAATTATTGTATATGAAGGGACAGAGCGAGGCTCATCACTAGTACTCGCACGTCCCATTTTAAACTCTACAACCAACCTTCTAATTATTGTATATGAAGTGACAGAGCGAGGCTCGTCGCTAGTGTTCGTACGTCCCATTTTAAACTCTACAACCAACCTTTTAATTATTGTATATGGAAGGACAGAGCGAGGCTCATCACTAGTGCTCGTACGTCCCATTTTAAACTCTACAACCAACCTTTTAATTATTATATATGAAGAGACAGAGCGAGGCTCATCACTAGTACTCGTACGTCACATTTTAAACTCTACAACCAACCTTTTAATTATTGTATATGAAGGGACAGAGCGAGGTTCATCACTAGTGCTCGTACGTCCCATTATAAACTCTACAACCAACCTTTTAATTATTGTATATGAAGTGACAGAGCGGGGCTCATCACTAGTACTCGTACGTCCCATTTTAAACTCTACAACCAACCTTTTAATTATTGTATATGAAGTGACAGAGCGAGGCTCATCACTAGTGCTCGTACGTACCATTTTAAACTCTACAACCAACCTTTTAATTATTGTATATGAAGTGACAGAGCGAGGCTCATCACTAGTGCTCGTACGTCACATTTTAAACTCTACAACCAACCTTTTAATTATTGTATATGAAGGGACAGAGCGAGGCTCATCACTAGTGCTCGTACGTCCCATTTTAAACTCTACAACCAACCTTTTAATTATTGTATATGTAGTGACAGAGCGAGGCTCATCACTAGTACTCGTACGTCACATTTTAAACTCTACAACCAACCTTTTAATTATTGTATATGAAGGGACAGAGCGAGGCTCATCACTAGTGCTCGTACGTCCCATTTTAAACTCTACAACCAACCTTTTAATTATTGTATATGAAGTGACAGAGCGAGGCTCATCGCTAGTACTCGTACGTCCCATTTTAAACTCTACAACCAACCTTTTAATTATTGTATATGAAATGACAGAGCCAGGCTCATCACTAGTGCTCGTACGTCCCATTTTAAACTCTACAACCAACCTTTTAATTATTGCATATGAAGTGACAGAGCGAGGCTCATCACTAGTACTCGTACGTCACATTTTAAACTCTACAACCAACCTTTTAATTATTGTATATGAAGGGACAGAGCGAGGCTCATCACTAGTACTAGTACGTCCCATTTTAAACTCTACACCAACCTTTTAATTATTGTATATGAAGGGACAGAGCGAGGCTCATCACTAGTACTCGTACGTCCCATTTTAAACTCTACAACCAACCTTTTAATTATTGTATATGAAGGGACAGAGCGAGGCGCATCACTAGTACTCGTACGTCCCATTTTAAACTCTACAACCAACCTTTTAATTATTGTATATGAAGTGACAGAGCGAGGCTCATCACTAGTACTCGTATGTCCCATTTTAAACTCTACAACCAACCTTTTAATTATTGTACATGAAGTGACAGAGCGAGGCTCATCACTAGTACTCGTACGTCACATTTTAAACTCTACAACCAATCTTTTAATTATTGTGAAGGGACAGAGTCTTTCCTCCTTTATTTCTTTAGGCGTTAAGACTTTCAGATGGAAGTATTTAATCACTGCTTGTTTTCTCAAATCATCCATTTTCGTGAAACCTCTACACTTGTCTTGTTTAAAATGCTGTCATTCAAAAACTAAACTAGGTATTGACCTGTAACTATGGATACAAGCTAGTCTAGAGCTAAAGTATATGATGATATCCGTCAAAATGGTACAGTAGCGCCATCTCTATGCAAGGCCCGGGACTTAGCTGACACTCGTACAAAAGTCATTCAGGATGAAGAGGACTTCTTCCAAGATCTCCATAAAATTAAAGATACAGTTCATTTATCATGAACATATCTTAAACATGAGGTATTTTAATAACAGAAATGATTAATTAAAATTAAAAAAGAATGAAATATTTTTTCGCAGAAAAAGTACATCAGGGTGAGTATTTTCTTGAGAACGTTCGTTCTATATCCTTTTGGTTTTTCAACTATGCTCTTAAGAGCGTTCCATTTCAGTATATATCTCTATCTTTCTCCCCTCCCGTGTGATTACAGCACGGTCGATTTAGTTCCAGATAGATAAGGTAGAAAATGTGCACTGCTATAGTACTCACTGCATTAGCAAGATACCTTCTACACAATGTCGTTAAGATGTGAGAGATAGATTAAGTAAATGTAATTATAAAAGCCAAAGCACAAACAAAACGATGTTAGTGGCTGAACAAAGGAACTCTCTCTCTCTCCCTCTCTCTCTTTGTAGATCCGACAAAAACTGGCTCCCATATCAAAACAAATGACTGGTGCAGTTAACTTGTTGACAGGGCGACACCTGTCTAAAAAAACAAATGAATTGTATTTATAACTTAATGCTACTTTCTATTGTTTTACATGCTATTGCCGTGGTTCGTTCATTATTTTGTGTTAAATAACATTCACAGGCTTTGAGCTTTTATTATCTAAGATCGTCATTAACGTCCAAACAATGTAATGAACGTTTTTTTTTTTATGTACTTGGCAAAGAACAAACACGTAAGGCAACAATAAATCCAATTCAAGAGAGATCGGTTTATTTCTACTGATGAATTTCGTAAAGGAGTTCAACCTGTTGGAGCAATGACAGAAGAAGATCGACAGAAACTCGTGAATATCTTACGCATCGATATGAGTCAAATACAAAATATTTTACATCAACCGTAAGATGTGGAAAACCTTGTTATCAAACGGTTCTATATAAAATGACTACCAATCAAAAACAATAACGAAGTGATTGGTGCAGAATCGTGATGAATCTTGAAAATAAAAGCCAATGGACTAAATGAGTCCTTCGAACAGAACCAAAATCTACAAAAGTTCAACAAATTCTCAGTTCCGGGAAAAAGATGGTGAGTCAAATGAAAAAGCATAAATATGTTTAAATATTATTAATTGTGCAGAAGTGGTACAAAGCAACATAATCTCCCCCACGCTCAATACAAGTCCTCCAGCGCTTACAAAGTACATACATGCTTTTAGAAAAAAAATTATTTTGGTAGTCCACGCAACCACTCATGAACCGCGTGGCGTACCTCTTCATCGGAACGGAACTTATTTCCTCCCATTTCGTCTTTGAGTGGTCCAGACATATGGAAATCACTTGGGGCAAGGTCTGGTGAGTATGGTGGATGAGGAAGACACTCAAAATGCAGGTCTGTGATTGTTGTAACTGTGGGGCCTTGCACTGGCATGTTGCTGGCAGCAATCCACGTCGCTTTGATTTGATTGCAGGCCACAGATGATTTTTTAGGGGTTCTGTGTATGATGCACTGGTGACAATGGTACCTCCAGGCATGTGATGCTCCAAAATGGCGCCTTTTTCTTCCCAAAATAGAGTCAACATAACCTTCCCTGATGATGGTTCTGTTCGAAACTTCTTTGGTTTTGGTATGGCGCCATTCCTTGCCCGCTCTTTTCGTTTCCGGTTGGTGGAAGTGAACCCAGGTTTCGTCCCCAGTAACGATTCTTGCAAGGAAGCCATCACCTTCCCGTTCAAAGCGTCGAAGAAGTTCTTCACAAGCATCAACACGTCGTTCTCTTATTTCAGGAGTCAGCTGCCGTGGCACCCATCTTGCAGACACTTTGTGAAACTGTAGCACGTCATGCACAATGTGGTGTGCTGTCCCATGAATAATCTGTTTACATGCTGCAATGTCATTCAGTGTCACTCGGCGGTTTTCCTTCACTATGGCTTCAACTACTGTAATGTTCTGTGGAGTCACAACTCGTTGTGCCTGACCTGGACGTGGAGTATCTGCCACTGAGGTCACACCATTTGCGAACTTCATACTCTTGCTGTTGTGAGAAATATGTATCGCCGTAATGAACCTACATTCGTCGCTGAATTTCAATAGGTTTCACACCTTGACTACGCAAACAGAACGATGTCCTATCCTGGTGCACGTGGGGCGGCCATCTTTATACTGATACTGCGATGCTATATCTGCCACCTACAGGCCATTCTACACGCTGTTTGTAGCACGCTTACCAACTTACAGGATAACGGTGCGAAATTTCGATTTGTTATTAAAATTTAAGGTTTACACTTCACTCGCCCTCTTATATCTCTATAACATAGACATACAGTTACAGAAATGTCTGTTTACAGCAAATATTTGAAAAAGTTCGTAAAGAAACGTCCAAAACTAAAAATTATTCATGATAGCACCAACCATAACTAACAACTGAGTATCTGGATGCCCTAAAGGTCATCACCATGAATACAGTCCTGACCTAGCACCTTGTGATTTGTTTTTGTTACCAAAATTAAAGATAAAATGTATGTAATCACTGATACCGAAATTAAGGTTTGTCAGAAGTAAAGAATCGTGATGGATGTCAAAGGAATGTTGGTTCTTTGTTACGACAAGGGCAAAGAAGCAGTGTCCTTAGCCCACTTGACTTATATGAATAGGGAATTCTTTGGATCATTTACAATAGCGACAAAACAGCCACAAAGGGATTTTGGTTGAAAAGGAGCTTCCTGAGAGTGAAAGTTAGATATACACACGCGCAGCTGTGGTGAGACAAGAGTCTTCGGCGTGAGGCCGATGAGAAGAGTCTTCGGCGTGCAGCATCTGAGACAAGAGACTGAAGCGTGAAGCCTATTAGGGCGGTCAACCTGTTCTGTGTTTGCTAATTGTCGGTTCGTATATATATGAGGAACGAATAAATTTGTCGAGTAATAAACATTCCGCATTCAGTAAATCTAAACCGAGATTGGTAACCCTTGGTCGGCAACTTTCATTTCGATGTTTTAAAAGAAGCAGCAGTGAATAAATAATTTGGAGAAGGGCATTCCAGTGTTATTAAAATCTCCTTCTCACACATCCACGCATACCCTGAGAGAAACCTCATTGCTCGCCAATCATATTTGTCATCGTTCGCCAATCTTATAGTTACATCACACATACAACAAAACTAACAACTGAGTATCTGGATGTCCTAAAGGTCATCACCATGGATACAGTGCTGACCTAGCACCTTGTGATTTGTTTTTGTTACCAAAATTAAAGATAAAATGTATGTAATCACACATACAACAAAACTAACAACTGAGTATCTGGATGTCCTAAAGGTCATCACCATGGATACAGTCCTGACCTAGCATCTTGTGATTTGTTTTTGTTACCAAAATTAAAGATAAAATGTATGTAATCACACGTACAACAAAACTAACAACTGAGTATCTCGATGTCCTAAAGGTCACCACCATGGATACAGTCCTGACCTAGCAACTTGTGATTTGTTTTTGTTACCAAAATTAAAGATAAAATGTATGTAATCGCACATACAACAAATCTAACAACTGAGTATCTCGATGTCCTAAAGGTCATCATCATGGATACAGTCCTGACCTAGCTCCTTGTGATTTGGTTTTGTTACCAAAATTAAAGATACGGTGTATGCAGTGGAGACCTGGTATGATTTCGCTTAGCTCCACAGGTTGTAAGTAAAGGTCTGTGACGTGATACAAAGGGGTTTGTAAGGTGCTGAAGACTCATGCCAAACCACAAGAGTATGTCCCCATTAATTAATAACTAGAAGCGGGTAGGCGAACAAAGGGATGATCGTCAAAGGTAATTAAAGCTTGACGACCTCCAAGTTGAACACCTGAGGTCGACCACAACAACACGTGATGTGAGCTTCCATTTGTGGCTTTTGTATAAATAAACGATAAACTGAGCTATGTGCCTTACATAACAAAAGCTAGGTCAGTAGCGAGGTTCATGTCGGGAAATCAGAAAACCATTAGCTTAAAGTGGAAAGTAAGAGTCAGGCTGTTACCAGGCAACATCCAACAAATTCTGAAGTAAGGAAAGTCTCTTAATTTGAGCATGTCGTGTTTCAGATATGAATGCATACTTTTATTTATAATTTCTACTTCTGTCCGCTGCAGCTGACTGCATCAGGTGTTTGTTTGTGTCCATTTGTGGACAATGCAAGGTCGATGCAGATACAGGAGGTAGACAAATGATGCACGTGGGTCTACATTCCTATTAAGAAAAGTCATTCTATTAACTTTAATTGGGACTTGAGTTATGCCACTAAAGTTACCGTACGAAGCGTGGGTATTAATGATGCGTTTTGAAACCGTAACGTGTACGGTATTTTATAATGTTTTTATTATCTGTCTGTTTGTCTGCTTCTACAAATGTTGCAATCGATTTTAAACTTTACGATGAGCTACAGAACTGAAACTTTCTGGCTGAGAACTGGATGACACGGCAATATTAACTCGCTTTCAAGAACATCTCCTCTTCAAAATACCGTTCACATTCTAAAGAAATTGAAACTAAAACGTTTGGCTCAAATGGGACTGCAGGAGAAGCGATATTCTTCTAGTGAGTTACGTAATAACATACAGAATACTGAAAGTGCAAGAGATTACAGAGTCTTGTGTTCGACGCCACAGCGAGTAAACCATCCGGAAGAAGCTAAGTCAGAGAAGTAACATTGAAGTGGCATAGCAAATGAACGAGTTCACTTTCCTGAACAGGTGAACTACTTCAAATTAGTGAAGTGACAGACCGAACTAAGCGAAATATCAGAGATAGTTAAGAAGCAGTGATAGTTTGGGAATACTCTCAGAAGGCCTCTTCTTTGTGAACTAGTAAACTATAAGACAAAATATGATGTAGATGTTATTAAACACTTCAATGTATATTGAATACACTTTTTGGTTGGAATGAACCATTTCCGACAGATTCCTGGTTACTGGTTTGAATATTACAAGTTTTTTTGTTAACTACGGTGTCAATGACTCAGCGGGATGGGTTCGTATGTGGCCCGCATTCGGAATGTCCGCGTTCGATTCCCGTGTTTGACTTAACTGACCCATTGAATTTTTCGGGGTTTTCCCGGCTTTCAAGTGAATGCTGGGTAGGTTAATTACATACCCTGAATTCCCTGTAGCTTCATTTCATCTCCATTATCATATCATCTCTCATCTGATGGTCTCTTTCAGGGTAGAAGTGTCTGCGGGAGTCTCGGCGTTGCATGGCAGGATGATATGCTCTTGGTAAACACTTCCTCCTACAGTAAGACAGTCTCCGGAAACACCTAGTGCGCCTTTTCAGAACCACATTAGGGTGGCATTTACATTTACAACGAGGTCTACCCGAAAATCCGAAGACACCGGATTCTATCTCCCAGGAGCGATAGAAAACTCGGGCTGCTTTCCTTGAGGCAATACCTTGAGTCTAAAAAGCCAATCTCTCCCGATATCAAGATGGGTGGAAGTGCATACGCCACTTACTCGCGTCAACCCCGCAGGGAAGATTACCAAATAACCTCGGTCGGCCCGCCTGGTGATCTAGCACACCTACTACCTCTACAGGCTAGTACCCGGGACTTTTTAGGCAAGCCTCTGCCCCCTCCGGGCGGCCGAAGCCTGGCCGGAAGTACTAGATCTCCCGCGGGAGTCGGGAACACACCTTCTACTAGCTCTGCGGGCTAGTACCCGGGACTTTTTAGGCAACCCTCTGCCCCCTCCGGGCGGCCGAAGCCTGGCCGGAAGTACTAGATCTCCCGCGGGAGTCGGGAACACACCTTCTACTAGCTCTGCGGGCTAGTACCCGGGACTTTTTAGAAAACCCTCTGCCCCCTCCGGGCGGCCGAAGCCTGGCCGGAAGTACTAGATCTCCCACGGGAGTCGGGAACACACCTTCTACTAGCTCTGCGGGCTAGTACCCGGGACTTTTTAGGCAACCCTCTGCCCCCTCCGGGCGGCCGAAGCCTGGCCGGAAGTACTAGATCTCCCGCGGGAGTCGGGAACACACCTTCTACTAGCTCTGCGGGCTAGTACCCGGGACTTTTTAGGCAACCCTCTGCCCCCTCCGGGCGGCCGAAGCCTGGCCGGAAGTACTAGATCTCCCGCGGGAGTCGGGAACACACCTTCTACTAGCTCTGCGGGCTAGTACCCGGGACTTTTTAGAAAACACTCTGCCCCCTCCAGGCGGCCGAAGCCTCGCCGGAAGTACTAGATCTCCCATGGGAGTCGGGAACACACCTTCTACTAGCTCTGCGGGCTAGTACCCGGGACTTTTTAGGCAACCCTCTGCCCCCTCCGGGCGGCCGAAGCCTGGCCGGAAATACTGGATCTCCCACGGGAGTCGGGAACACACCTTCTACTAGCTCTGCGGGCTAGTACCCGGGACTTTTTAGGAAACCCTCTGCCCCCTCCGGGCGGCCGAAGCCTGGGCGGAGGTACTGGATCTCCCACGGGAGTCGGGAACACACCTTCTACTAGCTCTGTAGGCTAGTACCCGGGACATTTTAGGAACCCCTCTGCCTCCTCCGGGCGGCCGAAGCCAGTCCGGAAGTACTGGATCTCCCACGGGAGTCGGGAACACACCTTCTACTAGCTCTGTAGGCTAGTACGCGGGACTTTTTAGAAAACCCTCTGCCCCCTCCGGGCGGCCGAAGCCTGGCCGGAAGTACTCGATCTCCCACGGGAGTCGGGAACACACCTTCTACTAGCTCTGCAGGCTAGTACCCGGGACTTTTTAGAAAACCCTCTGCCCCCTCCAGGCGGCCGAAGCCTGGCCGGAAGTACTCGATCTCCCACGGGAGTCAGGAACACACCTTCTACTAGCTCTGCAAGCTAGTACCCGGGACTTTTTAGATAACACTCTGCCCCCTCCAGGCGGCCGAAGCCTGGCCGGAAGTACTCGATCTCCAACGGGAGTCGGGAACACACCTTCTACTAGCTCTGTAGGCTAGTACCCGGGACTTTTTAGGAAACCCTCTGCCCCCTCCGGGCGGCCGAAGCCTGGCCGGAAGTACTCGATCTCCCACGGGAGTCGGGAACACACCTTCTACTAGCTCTGTAGGCTAGTACCCGGGACTTTTTAGGAAACCCTCTGCCCCCTCCGGGCGGCCGAAGCCCTGGCCGGAAGTACTCGATCTCCCACGGGAGTCGGGAACACACCTTCTACTAGCTCTGTAGGCTAGTACCCGGGACTTTTTAGGAAACCCTCTGCCCCCTCCGGGCGGCCGAAGCCTGGCCGGAAGTACTCGATCTCCCACGGGAGTCGGGAACACATCTTCTACTAGCTCTGTAGGCTAGTACCCGGGACTTTTTAGAAAACCCTCTGCCCCCTCCGGGCGGCCGAAGCCTGGCCGGAAGTACTCGATCTCCCACGGGAGTCGGGAACACACCTTCTACTAGCTCTGCAGGCTAGTACCCGGGACTTTTTAGAAAACCCTCTGCCCCCTCCGGGCGGCCGAAGCCTGGCCGGAAGTACTCGATCTCCCATGGGAGTCGGGAACACACCTTCTACTAGCTCTGCGGGCTAGTACCCGGGACTTTTTAGGAAACCCTCTGCCCCCTCCAGGCGGCCGAAGCCTGGCCGGAAGTACTCGATCTCACATGGGAGTCGGGAACACACCTTCTACTAGCTCTGCAGGCTAGTACCCGGGACTTTTTAGGTAACACTCTGCCCCCTCCGGGCGGCCGAAGCCTGGCCGGAAGTACTCGATCTCCCACGAAAGTCGGGAACACACCTTCTAGTAGCTCTGCAGGCTAGTACCCGGGACCTTTTAGGTAACACTCTGCCCCCTCCAGGCGGCCGAAGCCTGGCCGGAAGTACTCGATCTCCCACGGGAGTCGGGAACACACCTTCTAGTAGCTCTGCAAGTTAGTACCCGGGACTTTTTAGGTAACCCTCTGCCCCCTCAGAGCGGCCGAAGCCTGGCCGGAGGTACTGGATCTCCCACGGGAGTCGGGAACACACCTTCTACTAGCTCTGTAGGCTAGTACCCGGGACTTTTTAGAAAACCCTCTGCCCCCTCCGGGCGGCCGAAGCCTGGCCGGAAGTACTCGATCTCCCACGGGAGTCGGGAACACACCTTCTACTAGCTCTGCAGGCTAGTACCCGGGACTTTTTAGAAAACCCTCTGCCCCCTCCGAGCAGCCGAAGCCTGGCCGGAAGTACTCGATCTCCCACGGGAGTCGGGAACACACCTTCTACTAGCTCTGCGGGCTAGTACCCGGGACTTTTTAGGAAACCCTCTGCCCCCTCCAGGCGGCCGAAGCCTGGCCGGAAGTACTCGATCTCCCATGGGAGTCTGGAACACACCTTCTACTAGCTCTGCAGGCTAGTACCCGGGACTTTTTAGGTAACACTCTGCCCCCTCCAGGCGGCCGAAGCCTGGCCGGAAGTACTCGATCTCCCACGGGAGTCGGGAACACACCTTCCACTAGCTCTGTAGGCTAGTACCCAGGACTTTTTAGAAAACCCTCTGCCCCCTCCAGGCGGCCGAAGCCTGGCCGGAAGTACTCGATCTCCCACGGGAGTCGGGATACACACCTTCTACTAGCTCTGTAGGCTAGTACCCGGGACTTTTTAGGAAACCCTCTGCCCCCTCCGGGCGGCCGAAGCCTGGCCGGAAGTACTCGATCTCCCACGGGAGTCGGGAACACACCTTCTACTAGCTCTGTAGGCTAGTACCCGGGACTTTTTAGGAAACCCTCTGCCCCCTCCGGGCGGCCGAAGCCTGGCCGGAAGTACTCGATCTCCCACGGGAGTCGGGAACACACCTTCCACTAGCTCTGTAGGCTAGTACCCGCGACTTTTTAGAAAACCCTCTGCCCCCTCCAGGCGGCCGAAGCCTGGCCGGAACTACTCGATCTCCCACGGGAGTCGGGAACACACCTTCTAATAGCTCTGCAAGCTAGTACCCGGGACTTTTTAGGTAACACTCTGCCCCCTCCAGGCGGCCGAAGCCTGGCCGGAAGTACTCGATCTCCAACGGGAGTCGGGATCACACCTTCCACTAGCTCTGTAGGCTAGTACCCGGGACTTTTTAGGAAACCCTCTGCCCCCTCCGGGCGGCCGAAGCCTGGCCGGAAGTACTCGATCTCCCACGGGAGTCGGGAACACACCTTCTACTAGCTCTGTAGGCTAGTACCCGGGACTTTTTAGGAAACCCTCTGCCCCCTCCGGGCGGCCGAAGCCTGGCCGGAAGTACTCGATCTCCCACGGGAGTCGGGAACACACCTTCTACTAGCTCTGTAGGCTAGTACCCGGGACTTTTTAGAAAACCCTCTGCCCCCTCCGGGCGGCCGAAGCCTGGCCGGAAGTACTCGATCTCCCACGGGAGTCGGGAACACACCTTCTACAAGCTCTGCAGGCTAGTACCCGGGACTTTTTAGAAAACCCTCTGCCCCCTCCGGGCGGCCGAAGCCTGGCCGGAAGTACTCGATCTCCCATGGGAGTCGGGAACACACCTTCTACTAGCTCTGCGGGCTAGTACCCGGGACTTTTTAGGAAACCCTCTGCCCCCTCCAGGCGGCCGAAGCCTGGCCGGAAGTACTCGATCTCCCATGGGAGTCGGGAACACACCTTCTACTAGCTCTGCAGGCTAGTACCCGGGACTTTTTAGGTAACACTCTGCCCCCTCCGGGCGGCCGAAGCCTGGCCGGAAGTACTCGATCTCCCACGGGAGTCGGGAACACACCTTCTAGTAGCTCTGCAAGCTAGTACCCGGGACTTTTTAGGTAACACTCTGCCCCCTCCAGGCGGCCGAAGCCTGGCCGGAAGTATTCGATCTCCCACGGGAGTCGGGAACACACCTTCTAGTAGCTCTGCAAGCTAGTACCCGGGACTTTTTAGGTAACCCTCTGCCCCCTCAGAGCGGCCGAAGCCTGGCCGGAGGTACTGGATCTCCCACGGGAGTCGGGAAAACACCTTCTACTAGCTCTGTAGGCTAGTACCCGGGACTTTTTAGAAAACCCTCTGCCCCCTCCGGGCGGCCGAAGCCTGGCCGGAAGTACTCGATCTCCCACGGGAGTCGGGAACACACCTTCTACTAGCTCTGCAGGCTAGTACCCGGGACTTTTTAGAAAACCCTCTGCCCCCTCCGGGCGGCCGAAGCCTGGCCGGAAGTACTCGATCTCCCACGGGAGTCGGGAACACACCTTCTACTAGCTCTGTAGGCTAGTACCCGGGACTTTTTAGAAAACCCTCTGCCCCCTCCAGGCGGCCGAAGCCTGGCCGGAAGTACTCGATCTCCCATGGGAGTCGGGAACACACCTTCTACTAGCTCTGCAGGCTAGTACCCGGGACTTTTTAGGTAACACTCTTCCCCCTCCGGGCGGCCGAAGCCTGGCCGGAAGTACTCGATCTCCCATGGGAGTCGGGAACACACCTTCTACTAGCTCTGCAGGCTAGTACCCGGGACTTTTTAGGTAACACTCTGCCCCCTCCGGGCGGCCGAAGCCTGGCCGGAAGTACTCGATCTCCCACGGGAGTCGGGAACACACCTAGTAGCTCTGCAAGCTAGTACCCGGGACTTTTTAGGTAACACTCTGCCCCCTCCAGGCGGCCGAAGCCTGGCCGGAAGTACTCGATCTCCCACGGGAGTCGGGAACACACCTTCTAGTAGCTCTGCAAGCTAGTACCCGGGACTTTTTAGGTAACCCTCTGCCCCCTCAGAGCGGAAGAAGCCTGGCCGGAGGTACTCGATCTCCCGCGGGAGTCGGGAACACACTGCCCCTCGAGTCCAACCCAATCCGAACAACTCCCAGTGAGGGAGGGGCTCGAATGTTCGGTCCCAGGTTCCTCTCGTAACGTCAGATGTACCACGAATGCTGCTAGGGGTCCGCAGCACTCGCACCACGGCAGCTGAAGGGGATGAATCGCCTCCCCTACGGGGAGTAGGGTGGCCTGCCAGGGTGTTTCCAACTGGTCAATGATGATATATATATATAAAAGGGCGCTCAACTGCAGCGGTTATCAGCGCTCTTTAAAAAATTATTGATGGCAAAAGCCAGATATAAATCGTTCTAAAACTATATACAAGTGTAAATGAACTTACAAAAAACACATTACATTACCAAAAACTAAAAGAAAAGAAAAAGAAATATAAATACAAACTTCAAAAAATTATCTTCGCTAAATTCTAAAATCTAACCTAGAAAAGAATCTAAAAACCTTCTCCACTACTATATTATCGTCCGCTAGCATTTCTGCAAAGCTGGCCGGCAGCTGCAGAGACGTCCTAAGGTCTGCTAGGTGAAAGCACTCTAGCAGCACGTGTCGGACAGAAAACGCTTCGTTACAAAACGGACAGACTGGAGCAGGCTCCCTTCTAAACAGAAAGCTACGCGTAAAAAAAAAAAGAAAAAAAAAGCAGTGCCCAATGCGTAACCGAGCCAAACACACCTCCTTGCGACGAGATGAACGACAGGGGGTAACCCAGGGAATCGGAAGTTCTTTCACAGTTCTAAGTTTATTGCTGCGGAGATCGGACCACTCTTCCTGCCAGGAGGACTGCACAGCTCTCCGCAATACAGTCCAACTGGGCAATTTTAGGTACCTTGCCCTGTGCATTGTCGTGACTTCTTGTGACGACCGCACTCTGTCTCCACCCGGGGGTGCCCTACAATAAACAACACGTTTCGGTGCCGAATTCCCTCTATTCTTCTACGGTGTGAACTACGAGGTTCTAATCAGCGTCACCGTTATTGCATCTCAAAGGAATTAAAACCAATGACTTGAGGCTGTAGCTAGTCTGGGCCAGGTTTCAACCCGCAGCCTAAACAAATGAACACCGAAACCGACGTTAAAAAACTTGACTATCGTCTACTGCATTCCATTCCCACTTAGCCTACAAGAAAATATGTAGCGTTTATCTCTACTGACATGACATGCACTGCAGAAATGCGTTTGTAAGAATGATTTGTAGAAAAGTGACCAAATACCTTCAGTAGATAATACTGGGGAGGAAATGGCTTGTTAAAGCCTCGATATTTATTATAAACTTAACGCCTAAAATGAGTATATCATGCTTACTCTCAGTTGTTGCAGCCAATTAGGGTATTTCGTGTTCCTCATAGTCTTAAGTGTACAATAATGTAGATACACTTCAGAATAACAAAGCTTCTGCGGAGCTCAAATGTGCCAAAACTATTTGACTTCTTCCTTTTCGACTTACTTTGAATCCAGAAATATTTAAGACCCGCCTGATCACTTTAAACACAGTCTTGATAAAATTCGAACAATTTAAACATAAACTGTGCTTGTTCGTTTTGGTACCCAGACCTTCAAACATGATATGTGTATGTCACTTAACTGAAGTAAAGGCTTATAGACAGATCCTGTTACACTGACATCTTAGTTATTACAAACCACGCTTCCATTAATATAAGTGCAGTGTACACACGGAGCATGTAGCCATAGCAACGCCACGAAACAAGAGGTGCTCGATAAAAGAAAAAAGACAAACGTTTGCTGCTGTTTTGTTTCCTTTGAAAACAGAATAAGGCATATTAAATACGGAAACCTTGCGGCAAACGAATAAAAACAACATTTACAACCGAAATTTTTGCATTAAAAAACGTACAACGCACAAAGTAATGAAGAAATATTTTTGGTAGCTAGCTTATATGAACAACTCTCTAGTAATAAACATTTTACAACGCATGGGATTAAACGAAACATAGGATTAATTAAAATCTTCTGTGTTACACTCACATGGCATTCTTTAATTTTGTGCAAACCCTTATTTCTATATCATCTCCAAGATAAACATTATCTTAGTCTTAATTTTATTGTACGAATATGGGAATACAGTAAACTTTAAGTCACTTTATTTTTGTAAATATTTACCATTAAGCAGGTAGAAGTATAAAGTTCTATATTTATGTGAATTTGTGTATGATTTGATGAATTTTTGGAGAAAAAAAAGTGTCAGCTAGGTAACCGAGAGTCCATGTGGGCCGGGTCATGATCTGGAGAATGTTCGCATAGGAAAGTCCAAGGTGAACGATCGAAAGGCGCGTGTTTACATCGATAGTTAAGTGATTCGTGAGGCGTGGTGAGATTATCTGGACAGTATGAGGATTTGTGATTCGATTTAAACATTTCAAAAAACATTACCTAAAACATAGTGGTTTAACTATGACGCCCGGGACTTAGTACTTAGAAAATAGTAAGTCGCCACAAAATGTGCGTGTCTCATAAGATATTGTTTATCTTGAAGTAGACAGAGGAACTAGTGTTTGTACTACAAGAGTAGTGAAAGTCATTAGAATGTTTGCTGAGTTACTTTTGAGAGAAAGCAGTAAATCAGTTACTATGGCAATATTCGCTGCTATTTCCTGTATTAACAACACTGCAGTAACGCCGATGTTTGCTCTGGTGCTGTACTTTTAACAACTTACGCTAAGTGTGAAAGCTAAGTCAACATACCTATCTACAAACTAACGTCTCTTCCATATCACTTTAAACTGCGAAAATCTCCCCGTCGTTCTCACTTGACTTGCAAAGCTTTAGGTCTTCTAACTACAAAAAAAAAAAGGCGAAGTCAATTTGGTCAGCTAACAGGGTTATGACGAGTGTTTTCTGGGATCCATATGGAATTATTTCTATTGATTACTTGCAAAAGGGTAAAAGTATCACTGGTGACTACTACACAAGCTTACTACAACGTTTGAGTGATGAAGTTAAAAGAAAAAGGCCTCATTTGGCAAAGTGAAAATCTTGTCTCTTCACAATGCTCCGCCCCATCGTTCAGTCATTACAATGGGAAAAATGTGTGAATTAAAGTTAGAATTGAACATCCAACCCCATTCCTCAGATCTAGTACCCAGTGAATACCACCTGTTCCCGACGAAGATAAGTAACAATTATTGTTTGGCCACTAGTATTATACTCAAAACTAATTTTAACTTTATTTCTATTCAGTATATTTTGTACGGTTATATAGAACATTATACTTTTACGTCAAGTATTAAGAAATGTAATAGACAAACCACTGCCAGCTAAAAAAAACGACCACAATATAACAAACTACAATTTTTTTAGTTTACCTTACGTCACTTACGTAAAAGTGCTTGAGCATTTGTCTGCAGAAACTTCTGAGTATCACACATTTTAACATTCTATAGCGAGTGAAATGACAAGAAGCTGTCAACTGTCACTGCAGTCTTTCATAGGAGTCTTTCTTGAATACTTCATGGCATTCCCTCGTAATAACAGCATCAAAGAGAGCCGAAATCTTGGTATTCCATATTTCCCCATCTATTCAACTATACCCTCCTCTACTCTATAATTACGGACGGCTGGATTTTCATATCGATTCCCACAATTAACTCGGATGGTTAAAGTGAAGGTATGTTGGTATGGAGGGCGGTACAGTAGTGTAGCTTGGGGTTCTAATAGTACGGCGTCATTCCTGTAGAACGGCGTGCTAGAGGATCCAAATACTACCACAAACAGTTTTGAAACAAATAATTATTACAGGATTCAAATACGGACATTTATATCGTACTCTCCATTGGTCGGTAACGTCTCCGCTAAACTGCAATGCCCGATTTCACCAACAGATGTTAAGACTTAACACGAATTTACCAAGAGATATCACAAAAATTACATTTCACCAATAAGTGTTAGCTTAACATCTGGTGTTAAATCTTTTGTTAAACTAACAAGTCAAATTTCTGTTAAGTCCATAACAATTTTAAATAGTAAAGATGGCGGGCGTGAACGCAGCTGTTGATATCGATTTGCTATATTAAAGACTGTCTAAAGAAGAGAAATTATTTTGAGGAGCTATCAGAAGAAAATTTCTACAGAGGTATAGACTGTCGAAACAAGTTGCTATGAAGGCTACTGTGGAAGTACAAGAGAGGTTAGAACATGCATCGAAAGGAATATGCCGATCTCGCCTTTGCTTCAAGTATTAATAACTTTGCGATTTTTATAATTCACTGAATTATGTGGATAACACACTGTCCACCTCCCGTCTTGAAACGTTCAAGTCACTTGTCCTTCTTCGCTCCTCGTTTTAAATTTACGTAATACTGAGTTAGAACATGCATCGAAAGGAATATGCCGACCTTCTTTTTTTTTAACCCAAGTGATGTAAGGAGTCGGAAGGAGATAGGTGTTGGTGTCCCGCGGATGCACCCCTGGTAGTATCGGTAGTACGGGCGCAGGTGCCTGAGGGTCACGTGCAACTCAAGGGAAGGAAGTGTCTGGGGGTTCAGCCATGACCGGAGGCCCTGGATAGATCGCGGGGGTTTAAAAGGATGTGGTAGAGTATTTGTTGTCACTGTGCATCTTACATGCTTGAGTTTGGGGATAGTTGCTTAGCGGCGCCGGTGACGCGTTGTCCTGTCTATGTCGTCAGTTGGTTGGAGCAAGCATGACTAAGTTGTCAATGCTTGCAAGAAGCTGGACAAAGTAGCGGTGTAGTTCGTCAGGGTCGTGCGTAAGAGTTACCTCTGCGAGCTGGCTCTCTGTTTGTTTTAGAGCGATTGTCTTAAGCTTCTGAAGTGAGTCATGGTGTTGTTGGATGATGAGGTCTTGTAGTGATGTGAGTTTTAGGCCAACGGTGGATTTTAAGTCTATAGAGCGGCTTGAGATGGTGTTGTGGTGGTCTTAAGAGTCTCTTCCAGCGTAGTAAGCTTTGTCGTGGTGTCCGTCATGAAGTGTTCGGTGTGCTCTATGTGGCGTTCTAGTTGTTGGATGGCTGAAGTGGTGTTGCCTTGTTGGCTGCTGGCAGAGGAGAGAGCATTCTCGAGGTCAGACAGGCGCTGGTTGGTGGTGGATACTTGAGTGCAGAGATCTTGCAAGCCGGTATTGTGGATGTTCTGGAGTTCTTTCCGCGAAGGCAGAGAACTCGTGGCGGCAGTGTTGGTGGCGAGAATACCCTCCAGGGCTGTCAATCGGGCAGTGATGGCGTCGACCTCGGAGCAAAGACTCTCGCGGGCTGCTCGGAGTTCCTTCAACCCGGTGGCGGTGGTGGTGGCTGTTGTTGAAGCTGCTGCTTCTGGTGATGGTTCAGCTGTTTGTTGTGCTGCCGCTGCGGTGATGCCTCCATGCAGGCTGTGTGTCTGGCGAAGGTAGTAAGGGCACTGCGCCGGCACGGTGTAGTGGCCGAAGCCGTTGCAGGTGGCGCAGTACCGCTGGCGGCGGCGTATGTTGTGACTGACGCACCCCGACGTCAGCGAGGGTGCTCCACAGTAGTGGCACCGGGGTGGTGCGTCTCAGGCCGAGGCGCCGTGTCCGTAATTGCAGCATTGCTGACACGGTGTCTTACCCTCATAATTACTAGCCTCGATTTTGAGACGCCGCCCTAATAAAGGCAGGCCCGTCCTCACGGCTGTGTTGAGGACCGCCAGGCCAGCGAACTGCAGGCGGACGAGTGAAGTTGCGTGGACACGGGAGATGATCCTAGTGGCTCTGGTTGCGGAGGGCCATCTCTGCTGGGCGGCGGCGAGAATGTAACGGCAGTGTAGGTACCTGGGTGCTTCCCTGATGACTGCGCTGTGTGGTGTGGCCGTTACATAGCCAGGATCACTGATTCGGTGTGGCGAGGTAGTTGCGGTGTTGATTGGAGCTGCGGTGGCTGAGGCGTAGGTTGGTTTGTTGTGTGCCTCTGTGAAAGTTGGCCATGGTAGTGTCTGTGTGCCACGAGATCGCCTTTACTTCAAGTATTAATAACTTTGCTATTTTATAATTCACTGAATTATGTGGATAATACACTGTTCACATCCCGTCTTAAATCATTCAAGTCACTCCTCGTTCTTCACTCCTCGTTTAAATTTACGCAATACTGACGAAGTTGTCTCGTGGTTCTAGTAATGACACATACATTTGAATTAAATTAGTTTCCAATATTTTCCCACGTGACATATTTTTCCTTTACATTCACTGCTTCCGTCCTATTTTCCACGATATCCTTATACTTGGTCACCAATTCAATTAACAATTCTTTCTCCATCGATGAAAAATTTGTCTCACGCTTTTGTTTACGATTTTGTTTATCCGTCATTTTTTTAGCTGTGTGCAAATGAAAATGAAAACAAAAGCGCATCGCAGTACGTTCAGAAACTAATACGACTGATCCACTGCCTTTTATAGTTGTAATATTTACAAGTCTCTTGGCTTTAACACGTGTTTGTTAACATTTTCAGAAATGCAAGAAATTTAACAGTCTTGTTAGCGATGTGACAATTGTTACGTTACATTAGTTAACGCCGATTTTAACATGTGTTGGTGAAATCGGGCATCAGTCAGTTATCCTTTCATACGTCGACGTATGCCCTGAAATAGGTTTTTCTCATAGCTCGGAAGTAGAGAGAATTTCATGACTTAAAACCCTGGATTAAAATTTCTGCTTGAAATTGGCGTATCACCGTGAACTACCTTCAACGTTAAAGCTTTAAAATGCAACAGTTAAATACCAAGGAGCAATAACAAAAGAGTAATCAGATATCATAGCAACAGATGTGCTATTGTTTTTCCTTAAGCCACATGAAGCAATAACATTATTTAATGTCTGTGTACAAGAGAAAGTTTGATCATGAGGTTATCGCTCTTAAACCGATCTGATTCGACATTAAGCATGACGTGATAAAGGACGGAGAACACAAATTGCATTTTAAGTGCCTAAAATAAACAAAACTATTACATTAATACAAGGTTGACGTAATGTAGTCACGATGTGTGCGCACGCGCGGAATTACTATCTATCCGATTCGAGCGTTTGTCTAACATTTCCTTCTTATACTTCTTTTGTTTTTTAGATGTTGGTAAGATTTGGCCAGTAAAGGTATTCTTTTGTTCTGGTAGTTACAGAAACAAGAGAAAAGAAGATAGTGTCAAGGGAAATTAAGGTGTAATAACTGAACAAGGCTGTGTGACGTGGGGTAACTCAGTCCACATAACAGTTCTGTACTTACAGTAAAGTTGCAAGAATTTGATACGGATATTTCAGCAGAAATGCATGTTTTGAGGCACCCTGAATACTTGAAAAGTTTTTGCCATATGAGTTTCATTTGACTTTCTCAAAAAAATGGCTCTAAATTAAAATACGTAACTTTAAGACACTTTCATGACCAATTAAACGCATGCCTTTAATTTTCTGCGAGTTCTGTGGTATTGTATAACTGGTTTTATATAACTGATAAACATTAAGAAATAGAAAAAGCTACATCAAAAAATGTATTTTTGTGCCATTAACCATTTCTGAGATATTTGTAAGTCGTTACAGCTTTCAAATACGGAGTTCAGGAGACAAAATCGGTTCATCTTGTTTCATCTATAACACTTAAAAAAAAAAAAAAAAAAAAAAAAAAAAAAAAAAAAAGTTGGCTATCCTTGTTACTAATAAATGGCAATAGTTTATAAAACTATTGTTAAGAATTGTCTTGTAAAGCAACTATCACTTGTGGAATATGTCCCCTTAGTATCCTCTCAACTGTCTTCCTGGGCAAAGGCACTAAACATTTCATACTTCGAAATCACAAATGACCTATCTAGCACAGTGCCACCGAAATCCTCCATTCAACAATGTAACACAGCACGTCTCGATTACCACGAGATTTGCTCAACAGGTCTTGTGACAGCTAAAAGGTGCTTGTAAATTTCTGCCACCGATTGTTGACCATTGTTACAGATATAACCGCTGGTGTTTACCTTGAGTGATTTGACCCACGATGAATTGACAAGTGTTTTTGTGAATTTGCTAAGACGTACACAGAAGTGCCTAGATGTAAGTAGAGATCATTTACAATATTTACAAAAATTCATATCATTTCATATGTCAATGTTATACCCTCAACCCTACTCAAATAAAAAAGGAATCATTATTCCTCTTTTAATTTGTTAGTAATACAAATAGAACGTAATGTCAAAGACCGTCATCTAGATAACCAGTTTTAAAACATTTGACCATCACTTAAAGTCTACTGTATTCCCATATTCCCTTGTCGTTATTCATTTTTTATCTCTTGGACATACAAATAGAACGTAATGTCAAAGACCGTCACCTAGACAACCAGTTTTAAAACATTTGACCATCACTTAAAGTCTACTGTATTCCCATATTCCCTTGTCGTTATTCATTTTTATCTCTTGGACATACAAATAGAACGTAATGTCAAAGACCGTCACCTAGACAACCAGTTTTAAAACATTTGACCATCACTTAAAGTCTACTGTATTCCCATATTCCCTTGTCGTTATTCATTTTTTATCTCTTGGACATACAAATAGAACGTAATGTCAAAGACCGTCACCTAGACAGCCAGTTTTAAAACATTTGACCATCACTTAAAGTCTACTGTATTCCCATATTCCCTTGTCGTTATTCATTTTTATCTCTTGGACATACAAATAGAACGTAATGTCAAAGACCGTCACCTAGACAACCAGTTTTAAAACATTTGACTATCACTTAAAGTCTACTGTATTCCCATATTCCCTTGTCGTTATTCATTTTTTATCTCTTGGACATACACATAGAACGTAATGTCAAAGACCGTCACCTAGACAACCAGTTTTAAAACATTTGACTATCACTTAAAGTCTACTGTATTCCCATATTCCCTTGTCGTTATTCATTTTTTATCTCTTGGACATACAAATAGAACGTAATGTCAAAGACCGTCATCTAGACAACCAGTTTTAAAACATTTGACTATCACTTATAGTCTACTGTATTCCCATATTCCCTTGTCGTTATTCATTTTTTATCTCTTGGACATACAAATAGAACGTAATGTCAAAGACCGTCACCTAGACAACCAGTTTTAAAACATTTGACTATCACTTAAAGTCTACTGTATTCCCATATTCTCTTGTCGTTATTCATTTTTTATCTCTTGGACATACAAATAGAACGTAATGTCAAAGACCGTCACCTAGACAACCAGTTTTAAAACATTTGACTATCACTTAAAGTCTACTGTATTCCCATATTCCCTTGTCGTTATTCATTTTTTATCTCTTGGGCATACAAATAGAACGTAATGTCAAAGACCGTCACCTAGACAACCAGTTTTAAAACATTTGACTATCACTTCAAGTCTACTGTATTCCCATATTCCCTTGTCGTTATTCATTTTTTATCTCTTGGGCATACAAATAGAACGTAATGTCAAAGACCGTCACCTAGACAACCAGCTTTAAAACATTTGACTATCACTTAAAGTCTACTGTATTCCCATATTCCCTTGTCGTTATTCATTTTTATCTCTTGGACATACAAATAGAACGTAATGTCAAAGACCGTCACCTAGACAACCAGCTTTAAAACATTTGACTATCACTTAAAGTCTACTGTATTCCCATATTCCCTTGTCGTTATTCATTTTTATCTCTTGGACATACAAATAGAACGTAATGTCAAAGACCGTCATCTAGACAACCAGTTTTAAAACATTTGACTATCACTTAAAGTCTACTGTATTCCCATATTCCCTTGTCGTTATTCATTTTTATCTCTTGGACATACAAATAGAACGTAATGTCAAAGACCGTCACCTAGACAACCAGCTTTAAAACATTTGACTATCACTTAAAGTCTACTGTATTCCCATATTCCCTTGTCGTTATTCATTTTTATCTCTTGGACATACAAATAGAACGTAATGTCAAAGACCGTCATCTAGACAACCAGTTTTAAAACATTTGACTATCACTTAAAGTCTACTGTATTCCCATATTCCCTTGTCGTTATTCATTTTTATCTCTTGGACATACATATAGAACGTAATGTCAAAGACGGTCATCTAGACAACCAGCTTTAAAACATTTGACTATCACTTAAAGTCTACTGTATTCCCATATTCCCTTGTCGTTATTCATTTTTATCTCTTGGACATACAAATAGAACGTAATGTCAAAGACCGTCACCTAGACAACCAGCTTTAAAACATTTGACTATCACTTAAAGTCTACTGTATTCCCATATTCCCTTGTCGTTATTCATTTTTATCTCTTGGACATACAAATAGAACGTAATGTCAAAGACCGTCATCTAGACAACCAGTTTTAAAACATTTGACTATCACTTAAAGTCTACTGTATTCCCATATTCCCTTGTCGTTATTCATTTTTTATCTCTTGGACATACAAATAGAACGTAATGTCAAAGACCGTCACTTAGACAACCAGTTTTAAAACATTTGACTATCACTTAAAGTCTACTGTATTCCCACTTTTCCTTGTCGTTATTCATTTTTATCTCTTGGACATAAAAATAGAACGTAATGTCAAAGACCGTCACCTAGACAACCATTTGACTATCACTTAAAGTCTACTGTATTCCCATACCCGTACAATAAGACAATCTCGAAGTAGATAGAGGAGCAAGAGTTTGTAGGTACATGAGCGCGGCTCTGTAAGAAAGGGTTCACACACGCGCGCGTGCGAGCGGGCTACTACAATGGAGAGACCTTTTTGTTAAGTTTTCACCTGGTGATAGTTATCAACGAGGCGAGAGAAATTAAGATGGCACTTTTACTCGCGCGGTTAACCGAAGGAATCCGTCGTGGGAGTAAAAAAAAAAACTGGTCGAGGTGTGGGGATCCCGTTGTAGCACCTGCCAAGGTAACCGGGGAGACCCCGCCCTGCCACTTCCTTCCCATGTCGTCTTTACGTGCGAAACGGGCGTGTTCGAGCTTTCACCAACTTGCTTACGATGAAATCTTGAGATGGTTTAGAACTTGCTAGAAGCACAGCATTCAATTCATAATATTCGCTAACCGTCATTTTTTATATATTTACAATGACAGACTTCGTACGTTCAGTCAGGAGTGGTTCTACAGCCGAGAGAAGAACTTGGGACTTTGGACTAAAAGGCTATCATGGTAACACCACGTTACAGAGCCAAAGTCAAGTTTTCACCTGCAAGAGGAAAGGACGAGGTAAAGATACTGTCCTCCTTAGGAGAGTAACTCTCCGAGGTCTGAGACACAGAGGGGTTGGCGAAGGTTCCCACACTCTCCCTGTACACGTTTATGACACCCCATGTCAGTACAGTTACAGGTCATTCAAAAACTTTCTGACATCTACTTTTGTGAATGAATCTTCTCGGTTTTAGTGTACAGAGCGAATAGGTCACATGTTTTAACGGGCTGCTCATTGTGTAGCAGGCGTTCTCTCCCACACGCTGTGTAAGGCAGCACATACTTTTCAGTTCTCTTCTACCAACAGACTACCAACAGAACTGCGCGATGATGCCACGCCGGCTGCTTGATGAGAGAGGCTTCCCTATCGTGGGATTCTGCAAAATTGGGTGCTGCAGAAACGGAAAGATGCGTCCAAGTTCCGCTTGACCATTCGGCGTCGACTTATTCCCGCCGTTGAGCGGTGTCGGAGAGAGTTGGATTAGATGGAGAAGCTACATGTCGGAAGCTTCTACGCCGTCCGCCCAACGGAACTACGTGTGGATCACTCTTCTCTTTAGCGTGTCAGTTGCAGTATTAACGAGATATCTCATTTGTAACGCACAAATCTGTCGAAGCGTTACACATACATACACGCAAAATGAAATTACGTCACAAAATGTCTACTATTTTTTTAAGTTTTATGTTTGCTTACAATTTAATATCTCAAGAACCGCTTGAAAGTAGAATATAATGAAATGATGACGCACATATACTTGATGTCGATAGCTTTCTCACTGAATTGTGTTCCTTTTACGAGGGTGGGTCAAAAAGTAATCTTGCAAACAGCGTTCTTACGTCAGAAACATTTGGTTAGAAAAATGACTATATACATCGTTAAAGCCCAGTAATAGCCTATCTAATCTGAAATAATTTGCATAAACATTTTCAGCTGAATTTGCATCAAAGCGCCTTTAGCTACGGGAAAAATAAATGATACATTAACATAATGTACTCGCAGCCTGACAAACAGTTGAAAATGAAAGCACCCAACGGCGGTCAAGGATGCACGTCACTGCTAAAGAATTTACACCGCTCTAGGCCTGTTGCAATTTAACCGTTATTATCAAACAGAATGTTAACAGATACAAGTACAAGAACTTGATAGTCAAATGCTCTTAAACTATTTGTATAGGTGACGGGCTTTGACATTACGTTCTATTTGTATGTCCAAGAGATAAAAAATGAATAACGACAAGGGAATATGGGAATACAGCAGATTTTAAGTCATAGTCAAATGTTTTAAAACTGGTTAACTAGATGACGGTCTTTGACATTACGTTCTATTTGTATGTCCAAGAGATTAAAAATGAATAACGACAAGGTAATATGGGAATACAGTAGACTTTAAGTGATAGTCAAATGTTATAAAACTGGTTGTCTAGATGACGGTCTTTGACATTACGTTCTATTTGTATGTCCAAGAGATAAAAAATGAATAACGACAAGGGAATATGGGAATACAGTAGACTTTAAGTGATAGTCAAATGTTACAAAACTGGTTGTCTAGATGACGGTCTTTGACATTACGTTCTATTTGTATGTCCAAGAGATAAAAAATGAATAACGACAAGGGAATATGAGAATACAGTAGACTTTAAGTGATAGTCAAATGTTTTAAAACTGGTTGTCTAGGTGACGGTCTTTGACATTACATTCTATTTGTATGTCCAAGAGATAAAAAATGAATAACGACAAGGGAATATGGGAATACAGTAGACTTTAAGTGATAGTCAAATGTTTTAAAACTGGTTGTCTAGGTGACGGTCTTTGACATTACATTCTATTTGTATGTCCAAGAGATAAAAAATGAATAACAAGGGAATATGGGAATACAGTAGACTTTAAGTGATAGTCAAATGTTTTAAAACTGGTTGTCTAGGTGACGGTCTTTGACATTACGTTCTATTTGTATGCCCAAGAGATAAAAAATGAATAACGACAAGGGAATATGGGAATACAGTAGACTTTAAGTGATAGTCAAAGTTTTAAAACTGGTTGTCTAGGTGACGGTCTTTGACATTACGTTCTATTTGTATGTCCAAGAGATAACAAATGAATAACGACAAGGGATTATGGGAATGCAGTAGACTTTAAGTGATAGTCAAATGTTTTAAAACGGGTTGTCTAGGTGACGGTGTTTGACATTACGTTCTATTTGTATGTCCAAGAGATAACAAATGAATAACGACAAGGGAATATGGGAATACAGTAGACTTTAAGTGACAGTCAAAGTTTTAAAACTAGTTGTCTAGGTGACGGTCTTTGACATTACGTTCTATTTGTATGTCGAAGAGATAAAAAATGAATAACGACAAGAGAATATGGGAATACAGTAGACTAAGTGATAGTCAAATGTTTTAAAACTGGTTGTCTAGGTGACGGTCTTTGACATTACGTTCTATTTGTATGTCCAAGAGATAAAAAATGAATAACGACAAGGGAATATGGGAATACAGTAGACTTTAAGTGATAGTGAAATGTTTTAAAACTGGTTGTCTAGGTGACGGTCTTTGACATTACGTTCTATTTGTATGTCCAAGAGATAAAAAATGAATAACGACAAGGGAATATGGGAATACAGTAGACTTTAAGTGACAGTCAAATGTTTTATAACTGTTTGTCTAAGTGACGGTCTTTGACATTACGTTCTATTTGTATGTCCAAGAGATAAAAAATGAATAACGACAAGGGAATATGGGAATACAGTAGACTTTAAGTGACAGTCAAATGTTTTATAACTGTTTGTCTAGGTGACGGTCTTTGACATTACGTTCTATTTGTATGTCCAAGAGATAAAAAATGAATAACGACAAGGGAATATGGGAATACAGTAGACTTTAAGTGATAGTCAAATGTTATAAAACTGGTTGTCTAGATGACGGTCTTTGACATTACGTTCTATTTGTATGTCCAAGAGATAAAAAATGAATAACGACAAGGGAATATGGGAATACAGTAGACTTTAAGTGATAGTCAAATGTTTTAAAACTGGTTGTCTAGATGACGATCTTTGACATTACGTTCTATTTGTATGTCCAAGAGATAAAAAATGAATAACGACAAGGGAATATGGGAATACAGTAGACTTTAAGTGATAGTCAAATGTTTTAAAACTGGTTGTCTAGGTGACGGTCTTTGACATTACATTCTATTTGTATGTCCAAGAGATAAAAAATGAATAACAAGGGAATATGGGAATACAGTAGACTTTAAGTGATAGTCAAATGTTTTAAAACTGGTTGTCTAGGTGACGGTCTTTGACATTACGTTCTATTTGTATGTCCAAGAGATAAAAAATGAATAACGACAAGGGAATATGGGAATACAGTAGACTTTAAGTGATAGTCAAAGTTTTAAAACTGGTTGTCTAGGTGACGGTCTTTGACATTACGTTCTATTTGTATGTCCAAGAGATAACAAATGAATAACGACAAGGGATTATGGGAATGCAGTAGACTTTAAGTGATAGTCAAATGTTTTAAAACGGGTTGTCTAGGTGACGGTGTTTGACATTACGTTCTATTTGTATGTCCAAGAGATAACAAATGAATAACGACAAGGGAATATGGGAATACAGTAGACTTTAAGTGACAGTCAAAGTTTTAAAACTAGTTGTCTAGGTGACGGTCTTTGACATTACGTTCTGTTTGTATGTCCAAGAGATAAAAAATGAATAACGACAAGGGAATATGGGAATACAGTAGACTTTAAGTGATAGTGAAATGTTTTAAAACTGGTTGTCTAGGTGACGGTCTTTGACATTACGTTCTATTTGTATGTCCAAGAGATAAAAAATGAATAACGACAAGGGAATATGGGAATACAGTAGACTTTAAGTGACAGTCAAATGTTTTATAACTGTTTGTCTAAGTGACGGTCTTTGACATTACGTTCTATTTGTATGTCCAAGAGATAAAAAATGAATAACGACAAGGGAATATGGGAATACAGTAGACTTTAAGTGACAGTCAAATGTTTTATAACTGTTTGTCTAGGTGACGGTCTTTGACATTACGTTCTATTTGTATGTCCAAGAGATAAAAAATGAATAACGACAAGGGAATATGGGAATACAGTAGACTTTAAGTGACAGTCAAATGTTTTATAACTGTTTGTCTAAGTGACGGTCTTTGACATTGCGTTCTGTTTGACATTTACAAGTTTTTAGTTTAAAACTGCATGAACATGAATTGCTTTTTGAATAAAGCAAATATAAAATGCATACTTAAATCTTCAGATAACATCCTTGATGTTACATTTGCAAATGTACCTACAAAGCTGAAGCGTAAAGAATGCATTTGCAAACATGCAAATATGACAAAAAGAAAACGCAGAAAGCGGAAGGGATGGGTCCAATGTGTAAAAAAGAGAGCGTACATGAGACAAACATCTGACCGAGCTTTTAAAAACTGGAGAATCGAGGGAAAACCTTTGGCCGAAAGAATTCTCTGGCCGTAGAAAATGTTGGCCATTTTTCACGTAAACCGTCCGCCTGGCCACTGCCTAGTCTAAGAAAAGAGGAACGCTCGGTAAGAGGTTAAGAGGTTGGTTGTAGGACGTCATTTGTGTAGCCAAGTGTACTATTGTTGACAATGTACGAACGTGTGTGAACACAAATGTAATCTATAAAGTAGAGTTTTGTGTCAAGGCGCAACAAGAAACGAGACGTATTAATTATATACACGTTGTTCATAAAAGTTCCGTTTATTTAGAAGTCCATTGTGCTGTCGAAACGTGAGTCAGCTTACTGAGAAGGGCAATGTGTAATCACGCTGCATCACCGTCATTTGGAGCAAACATCGGATTCTGCGAGGAAAGAAAAGTGATGTGATGTACACATGACTTTCTCTACTCTTGGACAATTACTTATTCCTCTATCTACTTCAAGTTAAACATTATCTTATTGTTCATTTTATTGTAGCAATATGGGAATAAATGGTAGTGGTAAAAATATGGCAAGAAATGGTAATTTGCTATTCAGATTTCTTTTTCCTGGTCATGCAAAGAGACCGGAGCTTCAAAGACTCTCTTGAATCCAAGTTCTGGTACAGAGGTTCCGGGTTCTATTCCGAGCTGAAGGATTATTTACTGAAAGCCGGTAGGTGCGAGTGAGGTAGTAAATTTAACATAAATATAAGATTCTGATGACTAAATGGTTCTTGATGACTCCTGAGCCAGTAGCTCTAAAAGAGCCTTAGATAAATTACCCATATTTCCATTGTATCTACAGGTACACTCATAACAAAAGCATTTCTGGCAACGTTTACTTCGATCTACTTGAAGTAAACAGAGAAATGTACATTTTAAGTCCGTAGAAGAGTGGTCAGTGAAAATCAGCGAGTTCAATACATTGTACTTTTATTTGTTTACCTTTTAGCCAAACTTCTGCTACAGTTAGCTTAACAGAATAATCAGCTGAATGTAATATGAATGGATGATATTTTAGGAGATATTCAGAAACAGTTGAGTGCGGGAATAGGTTTCTGATATTAATGAACAGTTGTCTAGTCGACAGCAGACGATCTGACAGTTGAATCTCTACTGAAACAGTTAACGATCGTTTACATTTAGTATATGAGGTAACATTACGTGGGAGTCGAACTGTTGACCTCTCACGACCTGGTTTAACTGGTTACTTTGCCCTGGGGAATCCAACATGCCGTGTTTACATTTTGGGAAACGAGTGTGCTGGCATAGACGTGTAACTCCCGCGGCCGACCTTACTCGCCGTAGGAGCCTTGGAGCAACAGTCAAATGTTTTAAAAGCTACTTAGAAATTTCGCTCTCTTCATGGCAAAGATATATAAAAACGAATGAGGTATTCATATTTCAGTAAAGTATAAAATATTTAAAATATAATATCTCGAAAAAGTTCACTCAAAAATTGTGTTTGGCATAATTTACCACTTAAACAAATGCCAGTCAGAAT